>OX104114.1:40795754-40984869 GCA_944474755.1 Limnoperna fortunei | reverse complement strand
CACAACATTTTCATACACAGAATAACCGAAGATGGAATTCGACTTATAAAATTCAACTAAACAACAGAGGATGGAATCCAAATTATAGAATTCAACAAAATAACAAACAATTTCGATCAAGAGGACAATCATTTCAAAGCGGTAATGATAAACAATATGAGCACAGTGGGGATCAATCCAACGCAAGAGGACAGGGATCTTACCGACAAAATCCAAACTCACGAAATGTTAACCGCCTAAACTCTACCGACAATATATCACATCAAGGAAGCCGGAATAGTTCTTGGATTCGTAAACCAGAACAGTCATATGGTGGAGGGTTCGGTAATAACCATTATCAAGGACAATACACCAATAATAACACAAAAAACCAGAACAAAAATCTTTTTTTAGGACAATACCAGAGGAGTCGGGACACCCGGAAGTGAAAACAACAATAAAACCAAAGGTAATTAATTTATCTTCAAAAACACTATCAACCGTACAAATTGATATTTTATGCATGGGACTAAAATTTACACCTACTCCAAAGACGCAAAATATTCCAGAAATGAGGGACGATATATCAGAATTTTGTCGTAAATTACGATTATCGGAGGAATTTTTAGAAAATGAAAATAGAGGGGACGGGTCTCTAGTTAAAAATAAAAGCGATTATTGTCCAAGGAAAAATAAAAATAAAACTTTAGACGAATATTGTGAACATTTAACTAAATTTCCTATACAGAACATGGTACCGCAAAGTACAAAATCGAACTTTTCGAAAAATCAATGGAAAAATTTACTAGAATTGAAAAACGATCAAACCATTGTGATAAAAGAGGCCGATAAAGGCAGCGCTGTTGTAATAATGGACAGAATTTATTATATAAATTTAGTAGAACAAATTTTATCAGATAATACGTTCTATGAAAAAGCACCAAGATACAACCAACAAACAATTTTTAATAGAATGATTGTTTTATTACATCTACATCGCAAATGTCTTACGGAAAAGGAATTCGATTACCTAAAGAATTTTCGTTGCAAATCAAGTAATTTTTACGGACTACCGAAAATTCATAAGAGCAAAATAATTAACGAAAAATGTCAACAATCAAGTAACGAATGTGTAAATGTACCGTCACCTTCCGATCTAAAACTTCGTCCCATCGTAGCGGGACCAATTTGTGAAACACACCGTTTGAGCAATCTACTAGACATTCTTCTCAAACCTTTATTGAAACATATTAAAAGTTATATTAGAGATGATTTGGATATGTTGAACCACCTTCCAGAAACTATAAACGAAAATACATACATGGTTTCATTTGATGTCGTTAATCTATATACAAACATTCCGCACGAATATGGTCTAAATGCCATTAAATATTGGATTGAAAAATACCGAGAAGATATACCAAGTAGATTTATAAATGACTTTATTATCGATAGTTTAAGATTTATATTAGAAAATAATTATTTTTACTTTAATGATCAAGCTTTCCGTCAAAAATCCGGAACTGCCAGGGGCACAAAGGTTGCCCCCACTTATGCAAATTTAGTGATGGGTTTTCACGAATTAAAAATTTACGAACAATCTATGCTTAAGTTTGGAGATGTGTTTCATGCATATTTGCTAGAAAACTGGAAAAGATTTCTTGATGATTGTTTCATCCTATGGAATGACAGTTTAGAAACCTTAACAGATTTCAAAGAATTAATAAACGGAATAAATGAGAACCTACAATTTACAATGGATCATAGCAACGACAGATTACCTTTCCTAGATATATTAATCATTAAAAACAACAACAATTTAGAAACTGACATATACTTCAAACCAACCGACTCCAAACAATATTTACTATTTTCCTCTTGCCATCCGAGACACACCCGTATAAATATACCGTATAATTTAGCCAGGCGAATTTGTGCTATAGTGTCGTCCACGGAAACCAGAAATTTACGACTTAAGGAACTCAGTGACGTTTTATTAGCTCGGAAATATCCGAAAAAACTCATAGAAAATGGAATCGATAGAGCTACTAGATTGAGCACACTGGAATTGCGAAAAGTTAGGAATAACACAGAACCGGAAGTCATACCATATGTTTCGACATACAATCCTCGTAATACCGAAGTATTCGGACAGATCTTAAACAACATTCCGATATTACAAAATGACGAACGAATGAAAGCCGTCCTGCAGAAACATCCAATTATTAAAAGCAAAAGACAATCAAAGTCGCTGAAAACGATACTCACTAATGCCAAACTTAGCACAGCTACAGATATTCCGAAGGTAACAAAATGTAACCGTTTTAATTGTGGAGTGTGTGCATATCTTATTGAAGGGTCTGAATTTAAATTTAAAACTGGACACATCTTCCGAATAAAAAACAATTTCTCTTGCTATTCGGAAAATCTTATATACGTAATAACATGCAAAGGATGTGGTGAACATTATATTGGACAAACAGGTAACACACTTAGACAGCGAATGACTGTACATAGGCAACAAATTAGAGTACCTTACACAAGGATGATTTCACTAAGCGAACACATTTCAAATTGTGCCGGATCAACAATACCGAACTATTACATTTTCCCGATATACCAATGTGCACCTAAAACAACAGAAGACCAACGTATAAATAAAGAAAAACTATTTATTTTAAAATATAATCCTGTTTTAAATAGAACAAATTCCAGTATTTAATGCGTTCTTAAGTTATTCTGTGACGTTACGTTACTAAGACGTTCAACAATTACTCTATGACGTTACGTCACTAAGAAGTTCAACAATTACTCTATGACGTTAAGTAACTATGACTAAATCATAACATCTTGTAACTCTTATATCAGTTCAGCCATGAATATCTCAGAGAGATGAAACCGGTCGGAGAGAACTGTGATTAATTAATTGATGGATTTATTTATATGTTCTATTTTATGCCAAAAGTGTAATAAATAGATACTTTAGTGGATTTTCAACTTTATTTTCATATATTATGTGACTTGTGGAGATTTCACATCAACATTTTACGTATATATATATATATATATATATATATATATATATACCGAAGGTCGGGGTTTCTGTCCGGGTACTCCGGCTTCCTTCCCCTGTAATACTGGACCCCATGATATATATATAAAAATCGAAAGTAAATTTTGTATTTATTTATTTTGGAATTTAATGTGCCAAATATATATATAGATTTTTAGATATATCGAATTATCTATATATAAGGTAAATAATAATAAAATAAAATAAAACCCTGCGTTGAAGAGTAATCAGTATTTCCATGCCACGTGTTCATAAATTAGTTTCTTGTGGGACAAGTAGTTGGAATATCAAAATCTTATAGTGGTTGTTTATTTCTTGTAGGTTGATTTTACTTCTATTGATTGGTTTTCAATCGATGAACGATTAGCAGATTTAGATGAAAGGACAAGTTCATCTTCCAAGTTTAAGCGACACAATAGTCTACTCGAAAGTTTTCTGTGTTTTCTCAGAATGTTGCCACATACCCCAACCATGCATACATGTTCACCGAATGATGTAAGGCGTTTTTTAGTGTGGAAAGATGCACATGGGAAAACCTAAGTACATGAAGTCAGTTGTCAGTATCTCGGTTTAAAGGGTTTATATGACTGTGGTTGTCCGACTAGATTGGCATCGGCTACAGTTGAAGGTATAGTGAATCAATTGGTGAATATATTTGACCAAAAGGGTTTTGGAAGGTCGTGGTGTGAAGTTATGGAATCTGGAAACCCGGTCTCTTCCATGTTAATTAAAGAGTATGTAAGATTGATCAAAGAAGAACAAGCTAGGTCTCTTGTGTTGCCTAAACAAGCAAAGCCCATATTTTTTTACAAAGATCAGGGTCATGTGTTCATTTATAAATAGAGAACTTAAGAAAGAGGGTATAAAAATAAAAGAGAAATTTATTTTATACAGGGATCAAGCTTGGTTAAAGCTATAGTTTTTTGCAGGTGATCGTGCCAGTGATCTTTCCCTGGTGGCAGGAGGTTAAAATTTTAAATGATGGATCTGGATTTGTATTTCAACATACTTTTGGCAAAACATTAAAGGGTGGGAAGAATAAGAGTAACTCGTTCGTGATAAAGAAATGTGATGATATGACTATATGTCCAGTTAAAGGCCTGTTGGATTATGTAGTTTGCTAAGTCGTGTAAAGTGGATTTGTCAAAAGGCTATCTTTTCAGGGTTGTTGCAGAAAATGGAAGGGTCTTGGATAAATCTGTAAGCTATTCCGTAGTCTATGAAAGACTCCGATATTACTTATCAACTTTAGGTTTATACGAGGGAGAAACACCACATAGTTTTAGGTCTGGTTGTACTGTCACCATGGCTTTGTCGGACTCGGCAAGCACTGTCGAACAGGTTATGGGTCACGTTGGCTGGTTAAGTAAATCGACTGCAGAGTATTATGGTCGCATGCATACGCTTGTTGATTCAGAAATTGTCGCTTTAAATTTAGCTAAGTCTGCAGGACAAGCGGGTAATATTGAGAAACAATTTAAGGAAAAAGCGGATTTATCAGTGATGGAAAGGGCTTTTGAGACGAAGAAACATTGAATAATTTCAAAGAGTGTATTATAATGTATCTTATTGCAATGAATTAGTTCTCTGTAATGGTTTTCTTTTGAGTATTGGGAATAAAGGCAAAAAGCACTATTGTTTTGAATATTGTAGAAAAGGTACATGTAACTTATAGGTAGGAGTGTATACTGTATTAGGAATAGGGCAGAGTTTTCTTCCCATAACTTAAACCGACTGAAGCTAAAGGTATTAAAGACTTAGGATATGGGTATAGTCTCATTGGTTAATTCATTTTAGCGGAAGTACGTGCACACGTGATTTACTTACCTTGTCATTCTTTCAACATCCACGATTGATGATGGGCAGCCTTTAGTATACGCATAGCAGCTGTATGTGCTTATTGTTATTACAAAAAAAAAAAAAAAAATCCCAACCCTTCTCGCCCATCCCGTATCCAAAGTTTTTGCTACCGCGTTAGTATTCAGTCATACTGTGCAGAGTTTTCTTCCCATAACTTAAACCGACTGAAGCTAAAGGTATTAAAGACTGAGGATATGGGTATATTGTTGTATTCATTACATTAGGTGTGCACGTGATTATGTGTTATAACCATTTATTGTAAATGTGTTGAACAAATAATTATTTCGTACTATTATCATAAATGCACATTAAATCTGCTCTCATCTGAATTTTAATTATATAATTAACGCATTGTAAATATGTCCAACAATAATAAATTTCTTGCTACTGTTTTTAATGGTGTATTAAACAATTTTCGTGATGTAAACCGTTAATATTCCATGGCTGCCTGTGCTGCTGCAGCTGATCATCATGATGAATAACAGTTAACAAGATTTTCACATGTACATCTTTGCAAAATAAAAATAACACATAAATCAATGTATTAAGAATTTCGAATATTTTTAAAACAAACGATAACCAGTCCTTTAGCTCAATTGGGATTGCAGATTTAACAAACGGTACAAATGTCATGAATGTTAAGAATTTGGGACAAAGATTGCACACCGACTTGATGAGGGAAGTATTACGAATCTGTAATTCCTGTCGAAAATTTAAATGATGAAAACGTTTCTACTTTAGCATTGTCTTATTATTGGTTTTATGCACTTTTTAATTTTCCAGTTATTTTGTTGTTGTCGCATCATATAGAAATAAATTATTTAATTAAATTTTTTTTAATACAGGTCTCAATTGCATTTTCCTGTATCTTTCTTTTACGTTAAATAATTTAAATGTCCAAAAATGTTAACTAAGTCCACTATAAGGCTGCATATGTCAAAAGCAATTGACTTTCCATATTGGGCCTCAAACGTACAGGTTCAACATGTTGCGGTCGTATCATGCTGCGCTCGGCGAAGCTTTTAATTCTTTACAGTTATTGTTGGTTTCAGAAATAATTCACGGAGGCTGTGGTTTATCATTGTTTTACCACGGGTTGACCATTTATGTCGTATTATTTTATCCCGAGCGATAACGAGGGATAAAATAACGACATAAATGGTCATCCCGTGGTAAAACAATGATAAATTACAGCATCCGTGAATTATTTCTATTCTAATAAGACAATTAGAGTACATTTATAATATTTTCGTACCTATAGAAAACATCATTTCCGCCATAAACTGGCTGTTCCGTCAATGTAACACACAATATATTGCAACGGATAATTATAGCGCGTGTCGCTATTTATAAGATTTATACGTCATATGCAATAGCTTTCCGGTGGGAGTTACGGTCTTGTAATTTGAACAGCCATTTAAAACACGCCCTTCTCAGCGCGTGTTGCTCATAGATAAATCATTTTTTTATCACAGTTGTGGTCTCAAAGCCTTTAAAGCACGTCATATTAGAATATAGTATTAATTAAACAATTTCTATTTTTATTATAGGACATTTATCAGATATTACAATACAAAATGACTTCTTGTTTTAATCCTCCAATTACTTTAATTGAGTTTCCCCGATATGGTTACAACCATATCTTTTCTTGTATTTAGACTAGGCAAACCATGTAAACATGTCTATACTTATAAAATGACGTCACAGTAAGATTCTCTCTTGATTGTGCATAACAATATTTGTTTAATTAATTTTGTTATATTTTATAAAAAATATTCAAATGTAAACTTTGGTAAAAATTTTTATACACTTCTCGATATAAACGGAAGTAATTTTTTAGACAGTAAAAATATCATCCAATCAAAAATTAAGCCCAGAATTGGGCGTAATGATAACGAGTTCAATATATAGAGATGAATCCAGACGCACAAACAAGTTTGCCGTCTCTTAGCTGCATTTCAAATTTTATGGATTTATTAAACATGTTAAAGTATCTGGTTTTTTTGTAATTTATATGTAGGATAGGTAAACAATGTACATGTACCTTATAAGGACTTTGTTTACGCTAAACTATTATCCAATGGTGCTTGAGAGATTTAAATGCCTTTCGTCACTTCACACGTGCTTTTTAAAAAAATTCAACTCCCTAAACAAATGTTCAGAATGAGCGGTAAAAATATGTTTTTGTTAAATTTGCATCAATATCAGAACGAAAATAAAGATACATAATATATATAATTTTTGCCTAACCCAACAGCTTTAAAGAGTAGGGATATTTTGGGTACAATGTTTACCTTTTAATTGCTCATTGACCAACGCATTGAATGAAATATGTGGAACGTAACATTACTACACTAAAATACTGATTTAACGAAAATAAAGATAAAGAACCTATAATTTTTTTCCAAAACAGCTTTATAAAGTAGGGAGATTTTGGTACACACTGACCAATGCATTGAATGTGTTAGAAGTCACTGAATATGTGGAACGTAACATTACTACACTAAAATACTGATTACAACCCAGATTCAACCTACGAATATATCGAAATTTCAGTACACATACTAGTGCGATCCTGACGCAAACCAATGAAATGACATACATATTTATAGATTTAGTAAACCACCCAATCAAGTAACAGAGAGTCATTTACTCCGAAGACTGATCGTCATTTGACAACATATTTATAGATTTAGTAAACCACCCAATCAAGTAATAGAGAGTCATTTACTCCGAAGACTGATCGTCATTTGACTATGTATACCGTCTCTCATGGAGACGGTAATGAAATTAAGCGTCTGGATGATCGAGACTACAAAGTAGACTGATTTTCACGTGGTCTTTCAACTAGTCTCGATCACCCAGACGCATATATGTAAGCGTCTGGGATCACCTTGTTTTCATTTCGCTACCAATAGATGGAGACAAAACAATTATTCTATTTTTAGGGCCTATTTTTAGACCAGGAAAACCAAGCAAACATGTCTATACTTATAAAATGACGTCACAGTAAGATTCTCTCTTGATTACATGTATGCATAACAATAATATTTGATTAATTACTTGATAAAGAAATATATATTATAAAAATATTCAAGTTTAAACTCTGGTACAATTTTTTATACACATTTGCTTTGAACGGAAGTAATTTTTTTAGACAATAAAAATATCATCCAATCAAAAATTACGCCCAGTTTTGGGCGTAATGATAACGAGTTCAATATAGAGATGAATCCAGACGCACAAATGCAATTAAGCGTCTGGATGATCGAGACCATCTTTTAACGCATCCATTTAATAATTTACAATCATCGTCGGAAACCCACGTCCGGTCGCGTTCTCGCTTTGCGACCGGACGTAGGTTTCCGACGATGATTTACAATCTGCATTGGGATATCGCCTAACCAAGTCGTGTTTGAAGCGAGCTTTTGATTGGTAACATGCAGATGGAATTTCCTAGCAAAGTTTGTCAGTGAACACGTGGACGCAGGAACCCCTTCAGGAAACTTTACATTCGCCTTCAGCATTTACGAGATAGATTCCGAATAATTTTATTACAAAACGATTCATTCAGCATCTGATGCATTTATGTAATGCTTTCAAACAATACCTTTATATAACATACAAGTCAGATGTCAATAATTAGAGTTTAAAGTGTAAAAACCGGTTTCAAAAACTTGCCCCGCTTCTAATTAACAGACTGACTGAATCAAATAGACTTGTCCGATTGCACGTGGATATTATGGTTAGTTATTATCTTTTAAAGACTTTCCAACATGGTAAGACGAAAATTAAGTATCGCCGAACGCTGGCAAGCAATTGGAAAGAAAAATGCTGGAATGAGTAACCGCCAAATAGCAGCCAATTTTTGGGTGAACAACTCTTATTAGCAGACCTGTTGCGAGACAGAGACAGACAGGGTAATTCGAGGTCCGCCCAAGATCTGGAAGACCCCGTAAAACGACCCCTAGAGAGGACCGCTTCCTTGCTCGTCGAGCAGAATTGCACCCCTTTTCAACAGCAGGCCAGTTACGAGGAATGTGGCCTAATGGTGGTCAAATCAGTGACATAACAGTTACTCGGTGGCTTCACAAATCTCCTTTACGTGCCCGCATGCCTTTGAAACGACCAGAACTGACAAGAAGGCACCGCTAAGCACGAATGGAGTGTACAAGACATCATCGTCACTGGAATATAAGAAGCTGGAGACGTATTCCTTGGTCAGATGAAAGCTGCTATCGGTTGAAGCTAATTGACGGTCGGACACGAGGGGCCTCGGTGGCCGATTGGTTAAGGTAGTTCGTCTACTATTGATCACGTGGTCTGTCAACACTAAGATTGCGGGCTAGATTCTCACCGCGGGCAGGGTGTACGACTCCAATCTAAATTGACAAGGATTGCCAGTTTTCGTACCGCAGGTCGGGGGTTTTCTCCGGGTACTCCGGCTTCCTCCCAATAAAAACTGGACGCCATGATATAGCTGAAAAATTGCTGAAAATGGCGTTAAACATCATTCAAACAAACAAGCGGTCCGATACGTGTTTGGCAGCAAAGGAATACAGCTTCGGATAGAAACCATATTGTAGTAACGACTGCATTTGGTGGTGGCGGCGTTACCGTATGGGGATGCTTTTCACACGACTGCAAGTACAGATTCTCAACGGTACATTGAATGGTCCGAAATACCGCGAGGACATCTTGGATGGTCACGTTAGGACACATTTTGACAACCATGCTCTTGCAGAGAGCTCAAGGTTTCAAGATGACAACTCTCGATCCCATCGAGTCCGTGTTGTGATGGACTGAAACAGTAGCCATTGACACACTTACATGGCCAGCCATGTCACCGGACATGAATCCGATTGGGACTTTATCGGGCGAAAAGTCAATCAACGGAACCCAAGATGCCAAAATGTTCGAGAATTAGAAGTCGCTCTTGTGGAAGAATGGCAGAGATTTCCACAGTGCAGACTTAGGCGTTTGATTGCTGGAATAAGGCGGCGTGTTGAACATTTACACCGGAAGCGTGGAGGTTATACCCGATATTGATGGAAAAAACGCCAAACGACAGTCCATTTGTTACTCTTTAACTTCAGGACTTGTTGAACGACTAATTTTGTAAACAATGAAAAATTGTGTTTCCAACTAAAACTTAAAATCACCTCTTGTTTTGTTGTTTTTTGGCCTATTTTTGTGATCATTATTAGACCACTAGAATTTAATTTTACAATTCGAGGATTTAAATAAAGAATTTTACAGGTTCAAATTTCCTAATGATATATACATTTTCATACAAATTAAACAGTTTCTTATTTGTTTATGTTATTGAAAAAACATTGGATCCGGAAAAGTAGGTGATGCTTAACTTATGGTGGACTGTATATATCGACATCAGAACTTTTCGTTTCTTCTTAAGAACAAAATGAAAGGACGAAAATAACGTGCATTCTTCTGGCCTTATTGTGGCGTCTAGTTTGTATTGAAGGGCAAGTACCAGTCAGAACCCCCAACGCCATTCTTGCTCGCAAGATTTAAAATACAAGCCCCTTTCCAATACGTGGTGAAGTTGATGTCTTTTAAACAAATGCAACAAGACGTTTTCATTATTTTAATGCAGGATCGAAAAAAATCACAAAACGTGATATGCAAGTCCTGGTCGTCGTCATTGTTAGATCTCTTCTTCATAACTGGGACCCGATTGGACAGTGGCAAGAAAGTCTGAAAGAGAAACCAAAAATGTTTCAACACTGTATAATGAATGCGATTCTGAAAAAGGTGCAAATGGCGTTCGTATTGGATTGCTTCTAAATTTACTAGTAAAACAAAACACTTTTCATTGTTTGAAAATCAAATGTGGTCAATTTGGATCAACTCCCAAGGCGTGGGTTCTTGTCTCACGTTCGATCCCTTGCGACTCGTACTGTTGAGGATGAGAATACATCCAAAAGAATTGTAACCTTCGTTTGCATTCGCTGATCTACGGAAAATTTCAACTAACCTTTAAAGCTTATTTTTCCATCTCCGTCCTTGTCAGCTTCAGATATAATGTCAGCTGGATTTCTATTGACTTGTCCTGGGAAAAAGTTGTTTATATCGTCAGTAATTTCTTTGGTGTCGACGAATCCATCTCTATTTCTATCCAGTAGTTTAAATCCTTCTGCCAAATTTTCTTCAGACCCACCTCCGCTTTCAAATGCTTAAAAATAAAGTCAAAACGTTTTTCGGGTTCGATTCTCACTGCAGGCAGGGTGTTCTCGACTAATCTTAATTGACAAGGATTGCCAGTTATCCTACCGTAGGCCGGGGGTTTTCTCCGGGTACTCCGGCTTCCTCCCAATAAAAACTGGACGCCATGATATAGCTGAAAAATTGCTCAAAGTGGCGTTAAACACCATTAAACAAACAAACAAACCGTTTTTATTTGTGCTACTCGTCGCAAATAGGGCGAGTCGGCTATCTACCGATATTCCCACGAATATTTAAATTGACAAAACTCCATATTTAGCAGATTAACTATGACAGTCGCACAATCCCGTGTGCCGGTCAAAGCATTTTTAGGACTTCGATGGGAGCCCCCATCCAAGTCAAAAGTGTTGGACGCAGAGCATTCTCTGACTAGAAATGAGAGCAATGAAAGATCTAATTTTAGATTTATAATATTTCTATACACTTTGCCACAAGTTAGGGACCATCAGGATTTTAGCGGAGGTGATTTTTTAAAACCAATATTTTTATCAATATATAACTATCCATTGTTAATGTTACATAGAGTTGGCAGGTTGAGGGTTATTAAGATGTCAGAAAAAAAATCATTTTTCAACATTTATTCACAAGAAAAGACTCGTCTCCTCGGGCTCTGGGCAAGTATCCGAAGTCTACGTCGAGGGAATTGCCGTCACTCCTGAATTAAAGCATCACTCAATTCTTGAATGTTCCGAAATGGAGGGTCACGTTCATTCACTTTCCGGCCGAGATAGTCCCAAACGTGCTCCGATTCATATCTCATATCCGGAGACATGGCAGGCTATGGTAATGTCTCAATTGCCTCATTAGCAAGATAATCTTTGACGATGCGTCCTCTACGAAGTCTTACGTTGTCGTCCATGAACACGGGTCCGTTTCCAAGTTGATGCGCATCAAAATGGGGCACAATACGGGGGTCCAGAATCTGATATCTGCATTTTAAAGCAGTTAGTGTGCCATCTAATGGATACAAGTCTAACTTACAGTCATACGAGAATCAGCCCCAAACTGTCACTCCGCCACCACCAAAAGCTGCAATTCCCAGAACATGCAGGATCAAAAGCTGTGTTGCGTTGACGCCATACCCGCATCCTACCATCAAACTGGTTTCGTCTGACCAATGAATTCTTTTCCAATAGCGAATATTCCACCCGATATGGTCACGCGCCAACTGCAACCGGGCATCCTTTTGTCTTTGTGCAAGTGCTGGTCGCTTTATTGGTCTCCGCGCTATAAGTCTTCCGCAGTTTAGGCTTCTGTTTACTGTCCGTCTACCGATTCTAACATGGACATTCCATAGACTACAAAACCTGTTTGCAGTGGTAAAAGGTTGTTGTCTAGCAAGTCTTCGAAGCAGTCGATCTTCTCTCTCTTGTCTTCTTAGGTCGCCCCGATCTTGGTCTTTCCCCTACAATACCAGTTTCATTATATCGTCTCGTTAGCCTATTGATGACAGAATGGCTAACACTGAACCTACCTGCCGCTTTGTCATTCCAGCCCTTATAATAGCAACTGCTTGACATCTCTTTGCTATGCACCTGCACATGATGAAATGAAAAGGCGCCAAACTTGGGTTTTCAAAAGCTGAGGGTAGTGTTTTTAAAATCTCCATTGTTATTGTATCGTGAATCGAGCGATTAAAAAATTTTAACAATAGATACTACAAACCTAGCTTTTGTTGACAACATATGTACAAAGAACCAGAAACAATTTTTTTTATTTATTTGAAGCAAAACCTGGTTGTCCCTAACTTTTGGCCAAGAGTATATAACATAAAAACTCCCATTTCACGTTTATATTTATCAGTTTCATCTGCCTTTTACATTTTTTATTATTATTTGAATGCGAGGTTTTCTGTCAGTTGAAATGTCTCGCAGCAAAATTTTTTTAGAAGTTCGGTATATTTGAACATGTGAAATATAATGAAACTAACATAAACACAAAGACAATACCTGTTTTCAATAAATTAAACTATATTCACTTAAGTAATCCATGTTTGAAATATCGAGGCGAAATTTTCCCGGGAGCTGACATTTTGAATTTAACGGTAAATCAAAATTACGAAATCAATTTGTATTGTATTGCGGAAAGAATACAATTTGTTGCAATTGCAAATGAAAAATTCGTTTTCGTCGAAAACACGTTCATAAGAGATTAAAATGGGGTCGGCCATTCAATTTAATGGGAGTGAAGGGGTATCTCAAATAAAACTTAAAACAGGATTTTTAAACATCCTCGATATTCAAAGGAAAGAGAATTTTTAGAAAATTTAGATATTTTATTTTAGCGTAGTTTGCATGGGAGTCCAAACTTTTTTCAAATCTAATATAACCTAAACATTCCGCACGATTTTCTTGCGGACTTTGCGCACAGGACAATGCGTTTAAGGTGAAACTTCGCATTTCACTAAAAACATAAAATATCAATATCCGATAAAAAATTTTGGAAATAAACATGAATGAGAGGTTTTATTAATGGAACTAAGATTTATAACTTCTTAATTTCGCATGTTTACGAATCTAACTTGGTTTCAGTTGTTTACTTACGGACAAAAGACTGACCATTAAATTAAAATGATCAGAATTATGCATTCAAAGGGGAAGACCACGTCCAGAACAAACTGGTTTTTCAAAACAATGAGATTGCAATGTAAAATACTCACCTCGTTTTGAACCTAAATTATATGGATAAGGCAACGGTATTCGAATTCTCGGTAATCGAAAAAAGATTTTCTTTTCATGCTTTGCAGAGACGGCAATGGCAACCACGACCGCAATGACCATTATGGCAAGGCCTCGATGCATCTTCAATGATCTGTTAAAAAGAAACAGTATTCAACAAGAATACATTAAAATCAGATGCATAGAATGGAAGCCATTTCTATTTTTTCAACAAGCTTTACAATTTTTACAATATTTGCGAAACTGATTAAAAACGAAGATTTGTACAAAGAACGTGGCCATGCCACGGAAACAGGTTTTCAACGATTTAACAATTGATGTTAGTAGACCAAGCGAAAACGGTTTTTCTATATTTATTGACAGTGACCTTGACCAGATTGGACACAAATCCAATCCCATGCTTGGTCTTCATTAAAGCTTGCTATATTTAAAGTTTCAGCTAGATTTGTTTATCTGAACTTTAGTTATTGATCGAAAACTATTTCCATTTTTTAGAGTGACCTTGCTGACTGTCCCCAAATCTAATCCCAAGCTAGGTCTTGATGCTATCGTGCTATATTCAAAGTTTCAGCAAGATTGGATAAACAAACTAAATTTATCGAACGGAAACCCCCGCCGCCATACCCCTATCTAATAGCCAGGTTTTATTGTTGAAAACCTGGTTAAAGATTCTTGTTGACACGTGCTCTTAAATAGGCATTAAAATGAAAACGTTTCAAATTCAGCATTTTAATATGTAGTAATGTAGTTGTTCATATAGATCTTTACATTTCAATAAATATTTGAAAGACCATTGAAGAATGCAATAAAACACGCATCTGAATTGATAAGTTCTTAACCCTCCCCTCCCACCAACCCAACCCAATCTAGTTTCATTCGACAAACGGGAATTGGACCCCATTTCATCTGGTGCGAATGATCAGGAAACGATAAAAATGTCGCAAACGCTAATTTTGTTCTCGACAATTTTTTGTTTTCTGGCCATATTTCGTCCCAACGTAATGGTGTCATATTCCGGTGGACAACCTAAAAATCAAGACAGAAGACCGATTTTAAACAACATTTTAGATATGTATTCATACATTAGAATTTTACATACATTTTTTAACTCTCGCGAATCGTAAAATTTTTTAAACGTTATTTTATTGACACGTGTGCATCACAGGCACTTGGGGTCGGTATAATTTTGTGTGTGGAATAAAATGCCAATAAATGAGTTGTGTGTATTCACTCATTTGGTAAATAGTCTGACTTGTCTCATTTCTAAATATGGCCCTCAGAAAAATAATAAATTTCTCTTGCATCATACTACATGTAATAGTATAATACAGTATACACACTGTAAACACATTTATTAGAATGTGGTGTACTAAACATGCATACTAAACATTTCCTACTTACAATTATTTTCACGGTCTATGTTGCCGCCCCAAATAGACAATACAAATCCGCAAGTTTTTTTTCTTTTATACTACAAGGAGTGCACGAGCATTGCGTGTTGCGGGAACTATCAATGGATTAGCTTGAAGAATCGAGTTCACCTAGAGTAATTTATGCAACAGGTCATAGTTCATAAAGGTTTAAAACTGGAACGCAAATTAGTTTAATTTAATTAATTGAATTGACAATATAATTCAATCTGATTTGTGTTTATCATTCTATTCCATTTGATAGGATGGATACACGATTACACTCGCTTCGACTTTTTGTAGAATGTGATTATTTTAATGAAGAGAACTCTAAACAAAATTGAACGAGCACCATTATTTTCACATAAGGACCCCTAAGCAACCCGATATGGTTCTATTGAAAGAAAACACATTTCTATTTTTCTGGGTATTTATAATAATGACAATCTAATTACCAGTATACATGTATCTTTCACCCCCCCCCCCTTTTTTTCCTTGGTTGCCGTAAAAGAAAATAGCAAAAAAAGGGGGGGATCAATTGAAAGATTGGATTTTAATTGGATTGTAACAATGAAAACAGTGTAAAAACAATTTCTAAAGAAAGTAAAATCACATGGATAAAAACTGGGCTGGTTTATCACTACCGAGAGCACATGCACACATAGGCCAAATCAAAGTAATGATTTTTTACATGTCGATATCTAAGTTTAGTCACTTCTTCCGTATATAACATGTTAATGATAGTTTGCCAGCAGTTGTAAATTTTAGTCTTAAACAGTTAAAAGTGAAGATGTTTTAATATTCGTTCATACTTTGCTCGAAATAAAAGACTACAAATAACCTACGTTGTTAGGAAACAATCACACATTTTACTACACTGCAGGCAGGTGCATTCGACTCCAATCTTAATTGACAAGGATTGCCAGTTTTCCTACCGCAGGTCGGGGGTTTTCTGCGGGTACTCCGGCTTCCTCTCCCAATAAAAACTGGACGCCATGATATAGCTGAAAAATTGCTGAAAGTGGCGTTAAAACACCAAACAAACAAACAAACACATTTTACTGAGGGTGGGGGCATCGAATTTCTAGTTTTGACACTTTTTTTCATTACTTTTAATGCTAGTATAAAATTTTTTCCAAAAATTAACAAAATCATACTATACTCACTCAGAAACGCAACATACAAAAATTGGAATTTAACTTCATATATTATTTTAACAATTTATCATATAATAATTGATATAGCAATGTAAAAATTTGGCACACTTCTTGTTCATGAGTTCTTTTACCATGGAATATAACATGTTGTCGCATATTGTCAATATATCACGCAAACAATGTCAGTATCTGTTGTGCCCAACTTTGCTTGTAACACAGCCCTAACTCTTCTTGGCATGGATTGAATTTAAACGTTGATTACGAAAACGCGGTATCCTTTGCCTCTCATACTGGAGTGCCTGCTCTAATTGTTGCATATTTTGCGGCGGTGGTTGTCGTTGGCGCGCGCGCCGATCCAGTTCATCCCACAAATGTTCAATTGGGTTAAAATCCGGAGATCGTGATGGCCAACGGATCACTTTGACATTATGTTGCTCTAAAAAAAAATCTACTGTTACACGTGCTGTATGTGGTTCGGGCATTGTCGTGTTGAAAAATTTCTCTATTTGAATGTCAATTACGGGCAATAAATTCGTCCGTATAATTTCGTCTCTATACCTAACAGCGTTAAGATTGCTTTGAATATCAGCTGTGTGCTCCTAGAGTAAGAGATAGTGGCCCACATCATAACACTGCCTTCGCTAACATTGTCTCTTTCTACAACACAGTTTTGCGCAAAACGTTCATTTCGGTAACTGTACAATCGTATGCGACCATCTCGCTTTTCAAGCTGAAAACGTGACTCCTCGCTGAACCACACTCTTCTCCAGTTCTGTAAATTCCATACACGAACGGTATTTCACCATCTAACATTTGGTTGGCGGTGTTGGCGTCTCAGTGTTGCTCCGACGTAAGGTCTTTATTGCCAGCAATTCTGTTGCAGCAATAGCCCTGTTCAGTAGATGGAATAATCTAATGTAACGATCGTGCGCCCGAGTTGTGACACGCGGACACCTTGAACGTAGTCGGTCTGTCATAGTACCATGCTGCTGGTAGCGTCTCCAAAGGCGTGAAATTGTGCATGCTACGATGAACATTGTACGTTCTGGCAACAGCAATCTGTGATTCCCCGGCTTCGATTCGACCGATATCGATATTCCGGGTAGCAGCATCTAGCCTTGGCATAGCGTCACCTCATCAGAATTATATTTTTACTAATGAAGTCAAGAAAAGAAATAGCGGGGTTTTATACCAATTGTCTGAGTCTAGCAATGCGTAATTCATAGTGTGTTCCATATTTTTACCACAGTCGTCCACGGGTGGATGAACTTAAATGCTTTCACCTGGAAACTTTTAATTAAGGTGTAGTTATAATTTTGTATATATATATTTGAATATTTATAGGTTATTTGTAGGCAAACAAATGATTTGAAAAAAATTATCCGATGTTGCGTTTCTTTTTTGAGTGAGTATATATATTACATGTAATAACAATAAAGTCGAACATACAAACAAGTTGATTTGGTATGTGTTAAATGAAATATACAAATTATAAAGGTATAAAGGATGCGAGTACATATAGTCGGGGGATTCGAATGAAATGACTTCAACTGATACTGCGATAAAAGGCTGGAGTACTCTGAAAAAGTTAACTTTCTGATTTAAGTAAAGGGAGCATTCTAGAAAATAATGGTTTACATCTTCCTATGGATGTTCACAAGAACAGCCAGGTTCGTTCACCAAGTTATCTCTATATAGGTCAGCTTTTAAAGAGCTACAGCTATTCCTATATGTTTAGTATGCATATAATATTTATATTGTGATCACCAATAAGAAAGTATGATGGCATATGTAAAGTTAAAATTTTGTATCTTCATAGATTTTTAATCCCAGTTGTAGACTGAGCAGATCTAGGATGCATATTAAGTGAATTAAAAGATCGGATTGTGGATGTTAAAAAAACGATTTTGAAAAGGTTTCTAGTTGACATCTAGGTATAATTGTATACTGATGTACGTTTCTAAGCATGCCACTATATGTGTCTTCTGGATGGAATTCGGATAGACAGTCCGTCAGTTACTCAGGGGTATTGTCGTTATGTATATTATAAAATAAGAATAATTGCCTACGATTTCGTCTGGAACCTAAGGATTCCCTCCCTGCTTAAAAAATAGGTTCTTTACTGGCGTATCTGGGCAAACCAGTAATGATTCGTGCTGTTTCGAGTTGAAGCTTTTCAATTTTTTCTCTTATATTACACCCGTTCCACAGTTCACATGCATATTCAAACAGAGGAAGCATATGTAAGTATAGTACATCCTATTAAGGTTTTGTCTCCTAAAAATATATTTCATCTTTTTCAGAACATATATGTGTTTACTCATACTGCAACATGTGTTTTCAATATGTCATATCCATTTGCAGTCATCAGAAAACGTGTTTATGACTTTTGACCCTTTGCAATTGTTCATTATTAAAAGACAGATTTATCTGTGGAATACAGTTACTGACAGAGAAGATCATGAATTCCGTCTTTTTGGGTTAAAATCAACTAGCCAGCGTCTTGCCCATTTACTAAGTAATTCTTAATATAAATTCAACCTTCTCCGAATTTCTAAGTGATCATTAAATGAATACATTAATGAGGTATCGTCAGCAAATAATCTCATCATACAATACATATTGTATGCAATATCATTAATGTAAAGCAGAAAGGACCGAGTGCTGAACCTTGCGGAACACCTGCTTTTTAAACTTCATATGATGAAGACGCATTCTTAATAGTAGCTCTATCGGATAGATAATTTTCAATCTAACTTATCAATCTTCCTTTGATATCAAAGATCTTAGTTTTAATATGAGACCTTTACGCCATATGGTCAAATGCCTTAGAAGTATCACAAATAACTTAGTATGTAGTTTGTCTGTGCCCTTAGGCCAAGCAGATTTTGTGATACAATTCAATAAGCTTGTGATAGAGTGAGCGGGAACAAAACCTGACTGAAACTTGTATAGCAATTTGTGGTTTAGGATATAATTATATACCCTTGGCCACCAAGTTAGGGACCACCAGGTTTTGCTTCAAATAAATTAAAAAATTAATTGTTTCTGGTTCTTTGTAAATATGTTATCAACAAAAGCTAGGTTTGTAGTATCTATTTTTACATTTTTAAATCACTCGATTCACGATACAATAACAATAGAGATTTAAAAAACACTACCCTCAGCTTTTGAAAACCCATGTTTGGCGCCTTTTTTCATTTCATCATGTGCACGTCCGTAACAGGTAAAATTGATCCTGTTTTGAAATCATTTTAACATGGAACGTCGAAAACTAGCAGATGTAGAAAGATGGCAAGCAGTTGGTATGATAAGGGCTGGAATGACACAGTGGCAGTTTTCATGTAGGTTCAATGTTAGCCATTATGTCATCAGTAGGCTTATGAGACGATATAATGAAACTGGTATTCTTAGGGAAAGGCCAAGATCAGGGCGACCGAAGAAGACAACAGAGAGAGAAGATAGACTACTTCAAAGACTTGCTAGACAACAACCTTTTACCACTGCAAACAGAATCAGTAGACGGACAGTAAACAGAAGGCTAAACTGCGGTAGACTTCGAGCACGGAGACCAATAAAGTGACCAGCACTTACAGAAAGACATAAGGATGCCCGGCTGCAGTGGGCGCGTGACCATATCGGGTGGAATATTCGCTCTTGGAAAAGAATTCATTGTTCCGACGAAAGTCGTTTTCTTCAGAAACCAGTTGATGGTAGGATGCGGCTATGGCGTCAACGCAACACAGCTTTTGATCCTGCACATGTTCTATGAACTACAGCTTGTGGTGGTGGTGGAGTGACAGATTGGAATCCCCTAACTGCTTTAAAATACGGAGATCATATTCTGGACCCCCATAGTGTGCACCATTTTGATGCGCATCCACTTGTAAACAGACCTGTGTTCATGGACGACAACGCAAGACCTCATAGAGCACGCATCGTCAAAGATTATCTTGCAAATGAGGAAATTGAGACATTACCATGGCCTGCCATGTCTCCGGATATGAATCCGATAGAGCATGTTTGGGACTATCTCGGCCGGAAAGTGAATGAACGTGACCCTCCATGTCAGAACATTCAAGAATTGCGTGATACTGTAATTCATGAGTGGTGGCAATTCCCTCAACGTAGAGAGACTTGTCCAGAGCATGAGGTGACGAGTTCAAGAGTTGCACCGGAAGCGTGGTGGATACACACGATATTGACTCTTTCTTGTGAATAAATGTTTAAAAATGATTTCTTCTTACATCTTTTAAATATCCCTCAACCTGCCAACTCTTTGTATGTAACATTACCAGCTGTTCAAACTGAAACTTTTTTGAGTTATGATTTTGCAGTTTTATGGCATATTTTTACAAACGACATCTTGTTGGTCTTTTCTATACATCTTGAATAGTAAAATCGTAAACTTCTTTAAAATATAGTCGACTATTTTAAACGAAACGTGAAATGAACAATGGATGGTTATATATTGATAAAAATATTGATTTTAAAAAATCACCTCCGCTAAAATCCTGGTGGTCCCTAAAATGGCCAAGTATATATAAATGCATAGAAGATTATAGAAACTATTCTTTCAAACATTTTCCGACACACTCAGTAACTCAATAGGAAGATAATTAGAAGCAAGTTATTTGTCGCCATTTTAAGAAAATGCAAAAACATTGACAATTTCCAACAATTAGGAAATAGGAAAAGATAAATGACGGAGGAAAACACACACACTAACGGCTGTATGATTTTAACACAGTCACTGCCGGTGGTTTTCCTAATTTCAGAGAGCTTAGTATGTCCTTTATCTCTTTCTCTGTCAATTCATCTATGTCCAAAGAGTGGACCGTTCTTGATAAGACATAATCTGGTAAATCAATACTATTTTCTTGTAAATTAGAAATATTGCACAAATAAGCATTAAAAAATCAATTAACGGAGGAAGGTAGCACGGTTGAAGTCGTTGGCAATAACCCTAGCTTATTGCTCCGGAAGCATGCCAAGAAAATATAAATTTAGATTATGGTTTTTATGCGAAAACATGTATGTTATTAGATAAAAATGTCTAAATCAGTTAGAAGTGTAATAGAAAAAAAGGTAGAAAAATAAATCTCTTTATAATAAAAGAAAGTTACAAATGATATGGATTTTTAAATTAGATTTTGTATGATAGGGCACAATTAGATTGCCATTTAACATTTTAAGCTTTCTTTTAACTTTTAAATACAAATACAAATATTTTATTGCACAAACTCATGGTACAGTACATGGTTAAGGCACAACAATTTAAAGGATCAATACAATAAAAAGTGTGTTATACAAATGTAATGCAATTCTTCACATTAATTGTATTTATTATTATATGTATATTATATTATATAGTATACAGATGATATAACCAATTAAAATTATATATACATTTTATATGATATAACTTTTTCTTAATTCAAAGCATTCTAAAATAAATGTAGCAGTAAGTTTTAGACAAAATTCAGATTTGCTATTAAGCAAAGGGCATAATAGAAATTTGCTATTTGTTGAAAGATCTGGGATTAAACTTTTAATTCTGTCAAGAATGTAGTTCTTATTAGCTTATAACGTTTGCAATACAACAGAAAGTGTTCTTCATTTTCAATTTCTCCTGCATGCATTTCAAACTAGACAGTTTCTATCTTTTCTATTTAGTTTTTGGTATCTTCCCTTTTCTATCATTAGATTATGAGCACTGATACCAATTTTACAAAGAGCAGCTCTGTCTTTAGCTTTCTTTAAGATATCTAAATAGTGAGGTCTGCATCCATTTTAAAAATTTGTCTAAAACATTCTAGTTTTGGAGATGTGTCTATAAGTCTCTTTTGATTTTGGAGATTTTTATCATAAGTGAGCTTAAATCATGATTTAGAAACTAAAATCCTAAATTATTTATTACTGATTTCAGTTTGACAAACCAATTGTTTGAGTGAACAGAATTTTCAAAAATATTTTTTTTAAAGAATTTTCTGGGTCTAAAATATGTTCTAGATATTTAATGCTTTAGTACAGAATTTTACTTTTTAAGGGAAGTCGACAAAGTTTAGCTCGACATGTATCATTAGTAGCTTTGCAATGTACAAATGGAATTTCTTTTATAAAATTGAGATGTAATTTTTGAAATGGTTCCGTATGTGTATTTCGGAGGCTTTCCGTTGCAGTTCCGTTTGTATCTATAAATTCAAACTTCCGTGTTAAAAAATTTCCTTGAAATGATACAACTCAAGCTGTACTAGCGAATTGTATCGAGATAAAACTCATTATGACTTATACCAGAGTTCTGAGGTGTCTTTTTGTGTTGACATTTATTGTTGTTATATATTCTCTTGATGTACAACTGCACCCAGCTTCAGTACCTGTCGGACACGGTAAGTTAACTCCAAACCAAAGCGCACACATATACTGGTCAGAGAGTAGTTCTCGCCATTAAAATGACAGAAGCAATTCTCGCTATTTTGGTGACTGTGCCGTTATTTTGACATTAAAATCAATGGCAAAGGCTTCATTTAATAGATTTCACTATCTTCCTTCCAAAACAAGTTAGGTTGATCACTTTTAAAATAATAATTTTTCACAAAAATTGTCAAAAGATATGGTGGCGAGAATTACTTGCCGGCGAGAACTACTCCGTGACCAGTACATGTATTTATTTGTTTTATTTAATCTGACACGATAAACTGTGCCGACCCAGACAGATGTCGCAAAATCCGCTGTTTTGCTAATGGAGAGCTCTCTGACGTCCCACGCAAAAAAAAAGAAAAAAAAAGCGTTGGACGGCAGAGGATTCTCGGACTACGGGTCCGTTAGCCCTGAGTCCATTCACCCCGGATATGGGTCTGTTCGCCCTACATTATAATAACAATTGTTATATATGAAGTTATGTTTCATGATTAAAAATGGCTTCAATTAATTATAAAATCACTAGGTAATTTTTTTCTTTGATCGTTAATAAAATGATTTTAATGATAAAAAATAATTAGCTTGGACGGAGAAATATATAAAAGCAATTGTCCCATTTCCAGTTTTACATGATTTATCTCCCTTTTTACTTCCAGTTAAAAAAACTACGGCTATCATCACTAAAAGACTATGATATTGAAATAAAGATTTTTCATTGTTTTTTGTATTGTTTGACTATGCCAATTAAATTATCTAAGGGGTAGTCCATAATTGTCAACCATTTTCACAAGTGTGCAAAAAGCACACTTTTTGAGAACCCCCACCCCCATCAAAAATGTACATCAACCATTTAACTTATATAAAAACCAAACTCCACGGAAACGAAAAATTGCTGAAGATAAAAAAAAGTGTACGCAAAAATGTCGACATTACTAACCCCCTCCCTAAAGTGTGCGGTTTGCACACTTATGAAAATGGTTGACAATTATGGACGACCCCTAATTATCATCATTAGTAGATGTTACTATAGCCATAGGCAACAGGTGAGTTTGAATATTGGAACAGGTATGTCACTGGTAAGCTTGTTTAATCAAGCTATAAAACAGCTGGGGTTCTACCTTAGCATCAGGTAAATGGGGTAATAAACATTAAGGTTTATTAATTAACAAACATGTTTACACAGCATGGGGTTTTAATAACATCTTCAATTAGATTTTGACACCTGTAATTATCAAAAAGCGTTAAAATTTATCAAAGATAATTGTCCATTTCATAAGTTTTCAACAGGACAAACTGCGGCATTAGCCTCAGTTTTTAGTACCGGAAGTGGACACTAGGTGGCATTTTTTAAATTGGAAAGTTGTCAATTAGTTTAAGTGTATAAACTAATTTATGGACATTAAAAAAAGTTAAAATAATTAGCTTGGACAGAGAAATTAGTTTTAGTGTAATAATTAATTTGTAAAACAAATTAATTTGTCAAACAAATATAATTTTATAGTTAGCTTTGATGTCGAGTGCTTTAAGTAGTATATAAGCTACAGAAAAAATGTTTCTCATCCAACATGGATAACAACTTGTGTACACATTTGTCGTATCGTGCAATTCTAAAGTCCGACCTCGTCTGCGAAAGATGGCAACACTGACTATGCGTCACAGGTGTGTCGGCAGTTGATTACAAAGCAGCCAAGCATGGTGGTCATCTGCTTTTATATGCATACCATGCAAGGAAAAACATTGGGTAGAATAAAATCAAATAGTGCATATATTAGTGTTGTGCTATTATAGTGCAACCTTACTGTTATTATATTTTGTATATATTAAAGCTTCTAAATATTATTGTGTCTATGATCAGCATTCAGTGTAAGCCTGTTGATTAAATACCAAACAATTTAAAACAATATTATACTATGTAAAATTTCTACAACTCAAATTCGGCAAGCCTGTTTTAAAATAAACAAAACAAAACATTTAAAAATAATACTATGTGTTGACAGACAACAACTACAACATAACAAATGTTCAAAAATTAACAAAACAAAATAGTTATTCAAATATCTTTTGCATTTAATTTATCATTATTATATAAAACATCTTAAATAAATATATATACCAAACATATGGGCGAACAAGTACTAGGGCCAACATGTTTTAGGGCGAACAGACCCGGATTTGGTAATGTCAGTTATACAGGTTATCTCATGTTGTACACAGTAAGCAGTGTGGATTTCAAATCGTCCCTTTTCGTGATGGTAGTGGCAAAATTCTAGAGTTAATCCTTTTTTTCTAAGCCACAACAGTAATTCATAAGGATATACCAAATTATTTGCAATTTCCATCAAGAAGAAGTTCAATAAATTTTACTTTGTAGTAAATATAAGATGTTGCTTTAATTTTTCTGCTCTGTTTCTCAGGAGTTGGATAATTGACGACTTTCCAATTTGAAAAACATTACCTACTGTCCACTTGTGGTGCTTAAACCTTATCCTGTTGAAACCTTTTGAAATGGACCATTGTCTTTGATAAATTTTCACGCTTCAGTTGAATGACAGGTGTGCATATCTGAGTGAGGAAGGTTATAAAAACCGCCTGCTGTGTAAATGTGATGGTTAATAAATTAACCTAAGTTTATTACCCTATTTACCTGCTGCTAATTGGAGATAGAACCCTGCTGTTTTATAGCTTTAGCTTGAATAAACAAGCTTACCTGTGACATCCTAGCTACAATAATGTAGCTCCTTTTTTTTATGGAGCTACAAAGAGGTCCTATTACTCGTAATGGAGCAAAAACACTCTTGGGATTTATACACATTTTCCGCTATTAAACTGCTATTTTTGTTTAATTTATATTTTTTCCTTTCTTCGCCGTTCAGTTGACATTTCTACAATGTCTAATTAAATAATTTTAACACTTTTTCGTAATCATGGCATTGTTGACAAAATTGAAATTGTGGAGTGTAGAATTGTAGAATCGTATCGGTAAAAATTTGATCCCAGCTAATGCAATAAAGATGGAAAAATCTTGATCCCGATGAATATTTACCAAATCAATTAAGAAATTATGCACTTCCGGAATTCAAATTTTGACAACAATGCCATTATTAGGAATAAAGTTTAAAACTAAAGAATTATGAGTTATTGAAGTATCAGTTAAACTTTAAAGACATTAAAAAGTATGTAGAAATTTAGGGAAACAGTTTAATAGCATAGTATATGCATAAAAACTCTGGGTGTGAATCACTCCTGGCTTGCTCCATTACGAGTAATGGGACCTCTTTGTAGCTCCGTCCATAAAAAAAACGGCTACATGAATGTAGCTAGTGACATCTGTGTAGTAACATCTACCAATGAGGTTAATTAGATGAAAATTTAATTAGCATAGACAAACAATGCAAAATCTTTATTTCAATATTATAGTCTTTCATTGATGACAGCCGTAGATTTTTTAACCGGAAGTAAAAGAGGAGATAAATCATGTAAAACTGGAAATGGGTCAATTATGAGGCAATTTTGAAGAAGACACTTTCTCAGCTTTGATTAAAAGAACCTCAGGGTGGGAAATGAAAGTATGACTTCCTTAGAGCTTCTGGTAACAGACCAGCAAAAAATTTGATTTTAAATTAACTATTTGTGCAATTGGGATTTTTGAACTAGTAGCATCATCACTGATTATACAGCCATATTCTAAGATTGGTTGTACTAGTATCAGTGAGATGTAGGCAGCTCAGTTTGAGGACTTGATTGTGGACATAATCTTAGGCTACGTCTTAAAATAAATTTAAAATTTATCCTACATAAATTCATCTTAAATTTTTATAATTTTTAGATGTAAAAAATTGTTCTTTATTGAAAATGAACAAGAATACATGTAATTGAATAATTACTCATTTTAAATAACAAAGCATTGGAAGTTGACAAATGTTAAGAAAATAAATACAAATTCACTAATAAAACCACCTGAATTCCCTACCTAAAACACAAGTTGTGCAATCATAATTCCAAGATGAGATAGAATGACAGGAAACACCTGTAAATGTGGTGTAATTATCTTAAGGGAATAAACACACTATTTAATTGTTTAATTTTCTTTTAATGTATCAGTCATAAAAAGGCAATTTGTACAATTAATAAATAGTTTAATAAATTTAATTAAATGTATATTGAAAATTGTGAATAAGAAATTTATAAAGCTTTTAGGCTCCATATTAATACAGCTATCATAGTTTTAATGACCAATATTAATTGAACACAGTCCATAGAAATACCCAAGTATACCCAAGAACACCCAAGAATACCCAAGAATGACTGAGAATACCTAAGAATACCTTATAAAAGTACAAAAGGGACATTTTTTAATACCAAAGTATTTTGATATACTTTTAGGCTATTAAATTGGTTTTAAAAGGTGCAATATGTATTTATTTACTGGGTCAGTCTGTATGTGTATCATGTGTATTGTGATTGAATTGGCATGCGCCGCATAATCCTTTGATGCAGATGCAGACCTGGTCAAGCTCATCCAGCCGTGTGGTGGTTGGTTCAGCATTGATTTATTTTAATTTAAACTTTATTATTGTTCTATTGTAAACAATAATACATGTTATTACCAAGATATAAGGCTTAGTTTTGTGTAAAATCAACACAACACCAAGACCAAATACAATGTATTAGGCAAAAATAACTAAAAATTCAAAATAGGGAAGTTTTTAAATGCAATGGCACAAATCCATTTAAACAATTTATTCTTATTCTTTATAGACTATTTAACCCATTTTTTTCAATCTGACATGGCTTGGCGACCTTGGGGTCTTCCAAAGACTTTAGACTTTTTCTAAACATCAAAGAAAGTTTCGACATTTTATTTATTTTTATTTATTGTATAAAATTAAAGCATATACCTGTAAATAAAAAAGTGACTTTTTGCATGTAATTAAAGTCTTAGTGCAATGATACAAATACATGTCCCTGATATTATTAACACTGGGAAAATAATTAGGTGAAAAGAATTTTGTCTTCAGGGCTGATTAATGACATGATTGGTGTCACACTGAAAGCGGCATACAACCTCGTTTATCGTAAACATTATTTATATAAATTTAATACAAAAAGCATACTCAATAAAAAAATGAAGAGTATACATTTGTAAAACTAAATATATTAATTTAAAGCAATGAACTACTAAAATGATTTCAGTGTGTCTACATGTCAAGTACATTTCAAGTTTTTCTATATTAAAATAATATAGTTGCACATAAAAATTTTTTCTCATCTTGCAATATGTATATTTTTACACAAAAACATTTTTCTCGTGTCAATTTTGTAGTTTTATCAGGTATTTTGGGGTATTCTGGGGGTATTCTTGGGTATTTCTATGGACCCATTTAACTATCAGCTAGCTTTAAGGGTGGTATCAGCTTAGAATATTTACTAATTTCTGTAGATCAATCATGTTATCAGTTAATCTTGATCAGGTGAACTAAAATTACAGTAAACTGGCTACAATTAGAGCACAAGGCTGAAAACAAAGATGTGTGACTAATCTAGGAGAAAAATGGTTTCTAAAACAATTTTTAGCCTTTTTATGTACTGTTTAGGTTTACTAGTGTATGTTGATCATGTGATCAGGTTGTCGTTCAGTGACTGTTAATTGTGATTGACTGGAGTGGAAAGATCTGAATCCATGATCAAGTGATGTTAGGATATTGATTATTTTGTTCAAGATCGATGTTTAAATAAATGTCCGCAGTTAATATGTTTGAGTAATTTGCATACACAGGTTAGTGATATGGGTCTATAGTTCTCAAGGAGATGTTTGTTTGTCCCCTTTTTGAGGACACTCGAGATATTTGTATGTAGCCAGTAAGAGAGCAGCATTCCATTTTTGATAGAGAGTTGGATGGTTGCCCTTAATTTTTGGCACAGTCATTGAGGATGCATTTTGGTAGGCCATCCGGGCCTTTGGTCTTCGCCCTGTTAAAATTTCCCAATAGCTTCAAGACTCTGTTTTGGCTAATCGATATGTAAGTGGGTAACATATATGCTTAGGATCTACAACTGTATTATAGGATATGTTGAAAACATCAATTGGAATTACTATGCATAATTGACAGTGCGTAATTGCATTTGTTACCTTGGTGTCCAATTACATGCAATGCAAACATTACCTTGTTCCCTATAGAAATTCACTTCTTTTTTGTAAGCAGCTTCAGTTTATTCTAATAAGTTACACACTAAAGGTGTTATATAAATTCTTGACACATCAACTTTCATCATTTGGTAGACAAGTTTGTGCTTTATCCTTTTTTTTAAATATTATTATGTATACACAATGCTGCAAAAAACACATATAAGTACATATTACATAGTAAATCTTCATTTCAGTTGACTTAAATTTAAAAAAAAAATGCCTGTTAAATTACATATCCTTATTTTATAGTTTTGCATACCGGTAATTAACTGATGAAACAATATTTCCCCTTTTATACCTGTACATAAATGCTTTTATAATAAATAAAAAGAAAATGTTGAAGAATTCTATTTTTGCAAAAACAACTTATGAAATAATTAATTGTATAATCTCTTGTTTCTAAAATATGTAAATCTTAATGACATTTACACTTTTCTGGGCAAAAAAATTAAGGATTATATTTTCAAAGTGTTGCTAAAAAATGAATGATGTTTAATACCTGAATATGTATGAGGCTCCATGATAAATGGTGACATAAGTAAGTACTGCTGCAGGGGTTCAAAAATTTGATCAATTATTTCGCCAGCACTTGCCACTTTTTACAATTTTTTAGAATTGAAGAAAATATTGGTGGAAATTGCAATATACATGTAGCTGAAATACTGCTTGCTGGATAACAGACATCCCAATCAATCAATCAGTTGTCAAAATTGGCACAAGTAAATTCAAAAATATAAAAAAAGCTAATTGAAATTCATTACATGTGCTTTTTAAATTTCTGATTTGAAGTGGTCTGACAAATGCTTAATGTTTTTTGATAAACACAGTCAAACTTGCTTCAATAATTGTGTATAATTATGTTATGATTTGTATACAGATTTAGTTGTACTGAGTCTAAGAATCCTCTGCTGTCCAAAACTGTTTTTTTTTGGGTGCAAAAAAAAATTGGATGGCAGAGAATTCTCTGACTACTAGTAGAGGGTTTTAAAAGAAGTTATTTTTGGGTCCATGAGTTTGACTGAACTTATTTTTGTATAAATTATCTTGACTAAACTACTTTTTTTTGTAATAATTGTAAACTTCTAGTAAGATAGCAGTATTTGATTACTATGGCAATAAAACTACAAAAGACTAGTTTGATGACTTAGCATACAATGTACGTGTATGGTTTGTTAAATTTCAAACTTTTCTTGTTGTCTTTTATGGGAAATGGTTACATGTACTTGTAAATTGTATGTGTATGTGTTCATTTTTGCTAAAATCTAAACATTGTTAATCCAGCTATTAAAATACACATGTACAAGAAACATGTAATTGAGGTTATCAACGAGACCAACTTCACTCACAAATTATATCAATGAAGTTCTTTGTATTTTTTTTGTGTGTGTGAATGAATTGTTCTTGTTGATATTCTAATAACTGTGTTTAATGATCCTATAATAACATATTTATTATAAAAAAATTATATTGTTATTTGTTACATGGCATATGAATTAAATAATTTATAAAGTTTGATCCTGAACTTTTTTTATCAAATGTTCAATATCTAACTAACAATCATTAACAAATAAATAAGGCATATTAACACATGTACTTCACAGGACAATCCCACCTCCTCTGTAAAGATTCACCTCATACATAAATATCTTGCCGAAGGAATCAACGGCTGGTACATGTAATGATTGATGTACATGTTTTTCACGACAAATTCATTTGGATTTATTACCTAATTAAAAAATGTGTGTCTATTACAGATTAAATGAGACAGTTGTCAATAATAAATAAGGACTTTAGAATTCTTCTATGGACAGGTTAAACTATATATCTGAAAAGTTAAAGATTACCAAAATACATGTTATATACATGTAATACTAATATACAATCCTTGTATATTTAATGTTTAATAAATCTCAAGAGTTCCACCTTCACGAAATGAAAGTGTACATATTTATGTTTATTTTGCAACTACCGCTTTAACTATACAAAGCTTTATTTGTAAAAAATGATGTCACTCCTGGTACCCTTGTCTATACTTTTAGCAATATTTAGTATTCTGTTCTGGTTTACGGCTTGGTGTCAAATATGATATTTGTTTGTGATGTCAGACTATCACTCTAATACGCCCTGAAAATTTCGATTAAAAATCGGCCACAAAACAGCTTCTAAGGCTCATACAAATAAACTGTATTTTTTCTGACAATGTACTAATATTGTATATATCCCAAAAATCTAATTTACTTTTCTGGTATCCCAAAATGTGTCAGTGTAGTTATACTTGGTTTCACAATCAGTGTGAATTGTTCATGTATATCCCTTTATATTATCTTGAGTAATTTAATTTCCACAAATCCTATGGCGAGTTTAATATTAATAATGTTAATAGCAAATAACAGAGAAATAAAGTGATATACAACTTTCAAGATTTATGACATCTATTCTCTTATGAACAAAGGAGAAATTTCAATTTGTGTGGCCTAATTTTGTATATAATCACATTTAATATTCTTTAGAAAAATATACAGAAGCAGTTACATGTACATGTATTTGAAGTCTTTTCAAAGATATACAAGATGTTTTTTGTTACCAAAGAGTGCATGTTTGTTTCATGAATATATATAATAAGATATACATGTGAAGTATAACTGCCCAAATTCCATGTACTGTTATGTACAAAATTACATGTCTTATATTCATTATAGAATTCCCCAAGGACAAATAGGTTTAGGAAGTACCTCAGGTCAGACTTGTTTACAGTAGAAAGGTCTCAGAAGCATTATATACATGTCGTTACATTCTATAGTTTACAGTAGAAAGGTCTCAAAATCCTTATAAATGTCTTTATATTTTATAATTTACAGTGGGAAGTACTCAAAAGCTTTATACATGTCGTTGCATTCTATGGTTTACAGTAGAAATGTCTTAAAAACCTTATGTATGTGGTTGCATTCTATGGTTTACTGTAGAAAGGTCTTAAAAACCTTATTCATGTCGTTACATTCTATGGTTTACTGTAGAAAGGTCTTAAAAACCTTATTCATGTTGTTACATTCTATGGTTTACTGTAGAAAGGTCTTAAAAACCTTATGCATGTCGTTGCATTCTATGGTTTACAATAGATATGTCTTAAAAACCTTATGTATGTGGTTGCATTCTATGGTTTACAGAAGAAATGTCTCAAAAACCTTATACATGACATAACATTCTATGGTTTACTGTAGAAAGGTCTTAAAAACCTTATGCATGTCGTTGCATTCTATGGTTTACAGTAAAAATGTTTTAAAAACCTTATGCATGTTGTTGCATTCTATGGTTTACTGTAGAAAGGTCTTAAAAACCTTATGCATGTCGTTGCATTCTATGGTTTATAGTAGAAATGTCTTAAAAACCTTATGCATGTGGTTGCATTCTATGGTTTACAGAAGAAATGTCTCAAAAACCTTATACATGTCGTTACATTCTATGGTTTACAGTAGAAATGTCTTAAAAACCTTATACATGTTGTTACATTCTATGTTTTACAGTAGAAATGTCTCAAAAACCTTATTCATGTCGTAACATTCTATGGTTTACAGTAGAAATGTCTTAAAAACCTTATACATGTCGTTACATTCTATGGTTTACAGTAGAAAGGTCTTAAAAACCTTATGCATGTCGTTACATTCTATGGTTTACAGTAGTAAGGTCTTAAAAACCTTATGCATGTTGTTGCATTCTATGGTTTACAGTAGAAATGTCTTTAAAACCTTATGCATGTCGTTACATTCTATGGTTTACAGTAGAAAGGTCTTAAAAGCCTTATGCATGTCGTTACATTCTATGGTTTACAGTAGAAATGTCTTAGAAACCTTATACTTGTTGTTACATTCTATGGTTTACAGTAGAAAGGTCTTAAAAACCTTATACATGTCGTAACATTTTATGGTTTATAGTAGAAATGTCTTAAAAACCTTATGCATGTCGTTGCATTCTATGGTTTACAGTAGAAATGTCTTAAAAACCTTATACATTTCGTTACATTCTATGGTTTACAGTAGAAATGTCTTAAAAACCTTATACATTTCGTTACATTCTATGGTTTACAGTAGAAATGTCTCAAAAACCTTATGCATGTCGTTGCATTCTATGGTTTACAGTAGAAAGGTCTCAAAAGCCTTATACTAGTACATGTCGTTATATTTTATGTTTCACTTTGATTGAATGGGATATCGGCCACTTTTAACCATTTTTCATAACATTCAGTAAAAGGGGCCTCTGTAGCCGAGTGGTTAAGGTTGCACTTCTACTACCTGGCGTGTCAACACTGAGGTTGCAGGCAGGCTCGACTCCAATTAATCTTAATTGACAAGGATTGCCAGTTTTCCTACTAGTATAATCTACCAAAGGTTGGGGTTTTTCTCCTGGTACTCTGGCTTCTTTCCTCAATAAAACTGGATGCCAAGATAAGCTGAAAAATTATTGAAGGAGGTGTTCAACTTATATTCTGGTTTAATTTTAGTGTAAGATTTTTTTCTTCTTCATGTTCTTTATTGATTTTTTTGTTCTTTGTGACTCATTTCTGAGATGTAAGTGTTTACATTTATTTATTTTCAGTGCCTCTTGGAATTGTGAAATTAAACCCACCATCCAAAGTCACTGCAGGTTATATTGGAACTGGCAATATCTTAGTTTACTGGTATGAACCGGAAAATTTCCATTTGAGTATACCTCTTTTTGTGAACATTTCGGATACTGAAATAGTACTAAATGCAAACCTGACAGAATACAAGTATGAGACAGGTACCAGTAAACCAGAAACAGAAACCAGTTCACCAAATATAACAGTTCTTGATTGGATTGGACATCAGTGGGTGCCATATAATTTCTCACATCTTATACAATATATAGTTACATGGAAAGAGAATGGATCAGGTAAATTTTTTTGTAAATTTCTTGTTCGTTATTAAAAGATCAAATAATTTTTATCTGGCAATGGTGGCTTGGGATGAAATTTTTTGTCCATAAGAATATATATGTGTTCAATTTTTTTTAATACCATTAACATGGAGTCTAAGGGCACTGTCTGCTCATTTTAATGTCACAACAGTTTATAATTATATTGATACCCTGTTTTTCATATGGGATAGGGGTATACTGTTTAAGATTTGGTTGTGTGTTCGCCAGTGTGTATGTTTGTATGTAACAATTTTGTGTAGGCAGAAGTATCATCAGGGAGCATTAGCTCACAGTAACCTGTTTGTACTAATACTTGCCACAGCATAAGTACTTTGTAGGTCCAGACTGGTTGGATCTTAGACATGATATAGGGAACTTAAGAATCCAATCAGGAAAAACTAAACAAGAAACAGTACAAAACACTAGGACATAAACTTCTGGCTTGGAACAATCACATAAAAATATATGAAGCATTTTTGTACCAAATAAAGAGATATGAATCCCCAACCTTTCATTAATTAATAAGACTTAAACAATACAAGCATGAGGAGATGTATTACACTAATATAGCAAGGCAAATACCCACCTAGCTGCACAACTATTTGCAAGGCAACTTTAAAGCACTATAAAAAACATGTTGAGCTGGTACATCTATTTTTAAAACTTAGCAAATTTGCAATACCAAATACAAATTCTTCCATCTCTAATTTTATGATATCTCTCATGGCGGATTATGCTTTGCATACAAACACAGTAATTTGAATGTAAAACTGTATCAGATGTGTATAGACTATAAAAATTAATAAGATCTTGTGTATAGTTTTACAAACATCATTCTTTGTTTACAACGTCGTGGGCAGACGACAAGTGTAGTCCTGCAGTAAACAGAGGATGACGTGTGGCAGAGGTTATATCGGGAAATAGTTACATGTATGCTCTCTGTGCAAGAGAGTGGCCACAAATGTGCTCTTTTTTGTAGAGCTATTGAACACAAAATGCTTAAATGTGTATCTATCCACTTCTTTTCAATGGATTATATTCAGGCAAGTCATAAGATCATTCTCACTTCACAGAATACCATGTTCACTTCCAAAAGGTGGGCAGCAATGACAAGCTGGAAGTATTACACACCCTGTGTTCACATCCACAGTCAACCATTAGAAATAGTTAAACCCACCAGTAGTGCAGCTTTGAATGCAGAGTGCACCTCTTTTTGCTGCAATCACAAGCATGTGTAATAAAAGCCAGGCAATAATTGACAAAGGCAATATATGAAATATTGTTTTCATTCATAAATATAAGTGTATTGGCAGCATTTGAATTTATTAGAGTGCAAAGAGGTTAAGAAAGTTAAAAATTAATATACAGTAATGCAGAAATTTCACCTTTGATAAGATGGCCTGAGAAATCCCACTAAAAAAAAACTTTTGAAAAAATTTTGATTGAATGCAACACTTACTGACATGTATTTATACATGTTGAAACATTTGTGTCAAGTTTGTATAATTCCTGGTTGGTGTTAATGCTGTTTATGTTTTTATGTTTACCTATAGCTAACACCCATTGAAGATGAAATCACAACAGCAGTAACCAAGATAAAAATGTATTTTTAATGTGTTAGATTATTCATGACTACCCCACAAATGGCCATAATTTGTCAGTCCCCTTCATGAACAACTCTAGAACACCTCATGACATTTGACACCCTTGGTTGCCAAGTGGTCTAGCTAGCCATCCATTATTATATGAGTAGTGTCAACGCAAGGAGTTTGAGCTGAGGCTGACTAAAAGCTAGGAGTCAATTTCAAAAAGGTCATAAATGCTGATGTCACAATGTATGTCCCTTTGATCTTCCAACACTTACGATTTTTTTGTGAAATCCACTCCAGCTGTGCTAGTCTTATGCCCGAATTTGCAAAGTATGCCAATCTGATTAAAATCAGCTGACAGTGTTCCAGCTAGGGGGAAATAGAGGGGCGCCGCGCCCCGCCCTAAAGTTACCATGCATGCCCCTGTGCCCTTCTCAGGCGCCCCTGTGTCCCGATTGATGCCACTTATCACTCTATTGCTCCAATTAATTATCTGTTCTAAAATTAATAGCTGCTGTTATGTTTACCCTGTATACTACGTTACTATGCCACTAGTTAGGATCGTAGTTACATTGTATACAACGTGAACATAGCTGCTGATTTCAATCAGATTGAAAGATTGCCTGTTTTTCCTTCAACTTTTGGGTTCTTGTGAGGTACCCTTCCCACAAGGAAGTAAACATTATTAGGAGGTACCCTCCCGACAAAGAACTCAACAGAACCTGAAACAAACAAACGTACATACATGTACTAGTATTTGATCACTTGAGGATTTTACAAAAATCTAAAATTATAAAATAAATTGATCAAAAAATTAAAATCAATAAATTAATTGTCCAGTAATTATAGGGTACACATAAAATTAGTTGACACAGTATAACAGTAACTTAAAAGATAGTCATGAAGGACATTCCATCTGTAGTAACGATGGTAACATATTTGTTTCTTTCTAGCAACAAATTACACAAAAGTATTGTCTATCAATGAAACTGAATTTAACATAGAGCAGTTAATATCTGGGACAACGTACCAAATATCTGTCACAGCAATCTTTTCAAGTTATACATACATGAAGAGTCCAGATCTGTTTGTGACCACATTATCACCACTGAATATATCTGATGTCAGTAAGTATTCTTATGCAATTTTATGTATTTTGATTGGATGTCAGTAACAAAATTTAAAAGTTAAACCAGACAGTTTAGGTGTTTTATAAATTTAGGTAACTTTTGTAATAAAAACGGTTAATTGTTCCAAAAGACTTTTTATTTGTTAGAAATCATACTACTAACAGCTTCTTTGGTTCATCAATGTTTGATCTTTTTATTTTAATTACAATAACACGTAGAGTCTTCTATTCATGGTGACTGACTATGTGCGTTACATGTATATGTCTTTTTAAAGATATAATCGCTCTCGTTAAAGTAGGTGGAAATTGTAATGTTGATCATGTGATTTCATAAAAATTTAGGGCGCTTTTAGAGGAAAACGGCAAGGGTTGAAACAAAATGGGATGATTTAATAAAAGCGATGCAAGACGAAACCTGTGCTATATTATGCCAAGTGCAAAGCCCACTTTAACTAAACATAAATTTATGGAAGGGGGTAGAGTTTTATGCCATTTTATGCCTTTCACGCATTATTAAAAGATGGTGCATTTAGGAAATTGCCCTAAATAAAATCATGTGATACCATAAATAACGCGATATGATACATCTAATTACCGATCTAGAAAAAGGTGTATTGTAGTAAAAATTCCATATACTGGTACTAGTATATATATTTAGTCACTCAGATTTGTATTTCAGACAAAAATCTTTTCAAAGTTGGGATCAAAAACAGGACAAAGGATAAAATTACTAAATTAGAATAATTGTATTGGTTTTTTTTTTAGTTTATTTAAATATAATGAGTTTTTTGCTTTAAGTTGGTTAAACACACAAGCCCCCGGAATTTTCTGGCTACACCCATGTACGAAGTCTAGAATACACAATACAACTTACTTAAATCTCCAACCTTAAGTTTTAATTTAGTGGGGAGGTAACTGTATACCTGTCTTCCAGACTCATTCATTTTATATAATGCTGATTCTTTTAAATTTCAAAGATACATAACTTCATGGTGTATTCTTGACTCATACAAGATCAACCCGGAAATTGTATTTCACCATCTACTGAAATTTATGATTGCATGTGTCCTTGGAATCCATAAAAATTATTATTTCCCAAATGCTATCGGTCCACATACAAGTACATTTATTTTATCAAACAAAATTTTTACTTTTTCAGATCCTCTTTGTCATTGTGACCCATATGGGGTGCAGGAAGGAGGACAGAAATGTCATGTTCTCAAAATGTATCCAAAACTGGTGGTTCCACTGTGCCAGTGTAGGCGTGGGTATAAGGGTTTGTTTTGTGAGCATTGTGAGAGCTCATATTTTCGCACACAAATAAATCATCCATGTTTTCCTTGCCCGTGCAATAGAACAGTGTCAAATGGAGATTGTGTATTTGGTAAGTTTGTTTGCTTGAATGTTAACACCTTTTGCAGCAATTATGTTAGCTATAACAGTGTTTAGTGGGAGAGGCAGCTGCAGTACCTGGCAAGAATACTCTCCATTGGACAGCTTAATTTTAATCTCTTGTCTGTTAAGTTTGAAATCAACTATAAATTTTACATAGCAAATTTATTCCATGACAGATTCACACCAATTCAAAAGACGCGAAAATGTTCATGTTAGTGCAATAGCAAATTTGTTCCATGCATGGCAGAGGCAGATTAAAAAAAATTATACACTATCTGTATACTGACAATGTCTTAGTTACCTAAACCACCAATATTATCCAATTAATACCCTTTTCCACATGAACAAAAGTGAAATATTTCACTTACACTTTTATACCTAATTTAAGAAGAAGCTGAATGTGGTCACTGGGATTAAAACCCAGAAAAAACAAAACATGCCCCTTTGAGATGAAAAATCATTCATTCGAATAGACAAACAATTTTTAACCAATTCTTATATATATATATATATATCTATAAAAGTGGCTAAAACAAACAATTTTTAATGCATATCAATTCAAATCCTTAATAAACATGATTAAGAAGATCTTATGGAAGGCTCAAAAATATTGTTTATCTGGTTGCAATTGCTTACATTTAATTTTCTGCAGGACTACATATTGTTTAAATAACAAGGTTTATTTCTCTTTCAGAGGAAGACAAACTAACTTGTCCATTTTGTAATAAAGGTTACATTGGAAAACATTGTGAAAAGTGTGCTAGTGGATATTTCAGATCGACTGACAGTCAGCCTTGTAGCAAATGTTTCTGCCATGGGAAATCAGACTATTGTGATGCTAAGACGGGTAAGTATTACTGGAGTATTGAACCTTAAATGGGCAGCATACAAAAGCTAGAAGTGTATTCACACTTTACTATGATTGGGCGACATACAAAAGCTAGAAGTTCAACCCACTTGCACTGAACCATGATTGGGCAGCAATGACAGGCTTTAAGTTCGGCTCACTTAATTACACTGAAACATAATCGGGCAGCATACTAAAGCTTGTTCGGCCCACCTACACTGAACCATGATTGGTCAGCAAAAATAGACTAGAATTTCTTCCCACCTACACTGAACCATGATTGGGCAGCAAAAATAGACTAGAATTTCTTCCCACCTACACTGAACCATGATTGGGCAGCAAAAATAGACTAGAATGTCTGCCCACCTTCACTGAACCATGATTCACCAGTATAGACCAGCTACCATAGAAGTGTAGCCCTTTGTGTGTACACTTAAACTGGATCATTAGTGGGCTTCAGAGACAAATACTGAAGTTTAGCGGCATTTCCACCCATTACACTGCCATAAAGTAGTAATTAAGTTAAGAGATTTGTTTTGCTGGGTTAATTAACATAATTACATATCTGGACAAGTTTTACATTTTGCTGTGGTTTATTTTTGCAGTTATCAGAAAAGTGTGTTTCAATTTAAGATCATTGCCATTATTTTGTAGAAGAATTGTTTGCACAAATGTTAATAGGCATTTGTTTATGCTTGCAGGATTTTGTTCTTTATGTAAAGATAATACAGCTGGATATAGCTGTGAAAGGTGCATGGTGAATTACATTGGTGATCCCCAGAAAAATCAACCATGCATTCACAGAGGTAAGTCATATATTGTAATTACTGGTAATAAAAATGAATATGGAAAAGGACATGTGTTTATATATTTATCACATCAATAAAGAGTGAGAATAAATTAAAAATGAATACATAAAAACATAATTAAATATTTATAATTTTTTATTTAAGTGACAGTTGAGCAAAAGTGACAAGTAGGTTGCATTTATGATGGAAACTCCTAAGACCCAGACCAGAAATATTTGAATGTTATTTAATGCCACTGTCAGCAATTTTTTCAGCTATATCATTGCTATATCATTAGTTTTTATGAGGGGGAGGAAGATTGAGTACCCGGAGAAAACCCTGGCCTTTGGTGGAAAAACTGGCTATCCTTGTCAATTAAAATTGGAGTCAAGTGCATCCTGCATGCAGTGAGACTCAAACCCGCAATCTCAGTGTTGACAGACCATGTGATAAATAGTAGACAAACTACCTTAACCACTAGGCCTCCGAGGCCCCCAAAAGAGCATTATACAAATGTTTATATAGTGGTCTTTGGTTAGTAGATGGCCAAATGGCTATGGTGAGAGTGGTCACCTTAGAAGGTACTTAATAAGTATACAAAAGTTTGATTATTGTCTCCCATTTTCATATTTTACAGACAAAATAACAGCAACATCAGTTCACACAGGAGCGATAGTGGCTGGTATTTGTGTGGCACTTCTCCTTCTCCTAGGTGGCATTGTTGGTTTCATTGTATACAGGAAATGGAATAAATTTCCTCATCCCAAAAAGTTTTGGACTGTAGAACTTAGAGATGACCATGAGAGAGTCAACTTCAGTGCACTTCCTGAAGATGAAATTGAGGCTCGCAGAATGGATCGTGATTTCTATCAAGATCAAAGTGGGCATCAAAGTTCACAGAAGTATTCTCATTTACAAGAGACTTGACAGTTAATTGTTTTAGCTAATGAAATACAATTGATTTGCCATAGTTTATGGGCTACATGCAATAGTATAGGCGGATTTTGCTTTTTCCAGCTGACCCAGTGCGCAGTCAACCTATTGTCGACCATACTTTGATGTTTTATTTTTTGTAAAACAGTAGACAGCTTTTTTCAATTGGTTTTACTTGCATGTCTATGATAAAGCTAAAGAAACACCCTTACTACAGAGGGTAGGCAGATGAATAGACAAGCTAAACCTTGTGCCCTCTGGGCATGGGTGTAAAATGTAAAATCCATAGAGTTCCAGCATAGGTCAATACTTATTCCTGTAAATTGATGTATTACCAATTATATGGAGACAATGTCCATTAGAACTACAGATTCTAATCTGTAGTTTTAACATGAAATCCAGAAATATGTTTCCTCTCCTGCATATCCTGTTTAAAAACTTTAAGCAATCAAAGAACTCACCATGCTAATGGGAAATCTACTTAAGTACTGATATAAGAAACTAAGAATAGTACTGAACAGATATTTCTAAAAGATTTAGTTTTGTCTCCCCCCACTTCGTGGGGACACATTGTTTTTGTCCTGTCCGTCCTCCTGTCCATCACAAAGTTATTTCTCTTAACTCCTCTGAAACTACTTAAACAATTTTACGAAACTTGGTTTGTAACAAGTACACCATATATAGTTGTGCAAATTACCAGGACATTATGATTCTTAAAATTTTCTGGGAGTTATGGCCCTTTGAACTTAGAATTTTCCAAAAATTCCTAATAAATCATGGATTCCCCTCAACTCCTCTGAAACTACTGAACTAAATTTTACGATACATGGTACATACCAAGTACACTATGTGCATTACCAGGAAATTTTCATCCTCACAATTTTGTGGGAGTTATGACTCTTTGAACTTTGAATTTTTCTAGAAATTCCTCACAAATCATGGTTTCCACTAAACGCCTCTGAAATTACTGCACCAAATTTTACTAAACTTTGTATGTATCAAGTACACCATATTTATTTGTGCATATTACCAGGGAAATTATATCCTCTAAATGTTGTGAGAGTGATGGGACTTTGCTGAAAATCCACATGGGGGAACAGGGGGGAGACATCATTTTTGTATGCAAAAACAAACTTTAAATTAGATTATTTTTAGGTCGCTAATTTATATATTTTCCCCAGTTTAATATGCCTTTACATGCTCAAAAGAGATTTTCAAGGAAGGTGCACAGCTGTGTTCTAATTTCTGATTATATATTTTCTTGTTCTTTGTTTTTTGTGTAAATATTCTATAATTGTGTTTTGCATTTTCCAAGAATATATATGTATTTAACATTTTAAATATTACAATGCCTATATATTTAGTCTGTTGCATGTTTCACTTGTCAACAATTGAAGTTGGCACTGTGTAGTGTGGGCAACTATAAGATTGTTTACCCTTTTGCTTCTCATAAAACCTGCAAGTATAAAAATTGAATAGACACACAATTATTTTCTGTATTTTTACGAAGTAAAGGTCAAAAATAGAGTTGACACTGGTTGCCTGCTCTCTGTGAACTGGTGCTGTAAGTAAAATCCCCCTGATCTGTGGTCCATATTGTATTCTTGACATTGAAATCCTTGTAAAGTGTTCTATAGAATTAACATATCAAAATGATGAAAAAATGTTCTGCTGTTATTTTTTACAATCAATGCAATAGTGTTTGACTACACTGTTCCAGCTTACAAAGCTTTTAATAATCTGTAAAGAAGTTACTTGTAACTCTCATTCACTTAATGTATTATTGAAATAAAATAGTGTTTTGTAAGCACAGTCCAGTTACCACATAAGATCTGTGTTGTATCTTGGCTGTAATTTGATGGTTTCCCTATTAAAGTTAAACAAAAACAAAAAACAGGGTATGACAATTGAAGTGAAAGGTATTACTTAACCTTATTAAAGGGATAAGAGTGTTGTCAATGGTATATCACAAATTAGACATGTCATACCTCATAATACATAGACAAGTATTGCCTTTTGAAGTGGGGCCTCGGTGGCCGAGTGGTCAAGGTAGTTCGTTTACTATTGATCACGTGGTCTGTCAACACTGAGATTGCGGGATCGATTCTCACTTCAGGCAGGGTGTACTTGACTCCAATCTTAATTGACAAGGATTGCCAGTTTTCCTACCGCAGGTCGGGGGTTCTCTCCGGGTACTCCGGCTTCCTCCCGCAATAAAAACTAGACGCCATGAACTAGCTGAAAAATTGCTGAAAGTGGCGTTAAAACACCATTCAAACAAAAACAAAAAAAGCCTTTTGAAGGGGGGGGGGGGGGCGGAGCTTTAACCTTTGGAATGCTTGCAAAATTTAGCAAATAGACACAAATCAGAGAAAGGGGGGATTTGTAGAAAAGTTTGTTTGCCACACAAGACACAAACTATTTTTAAGAAAAAAAAAACCACCCACCCTGATAAGAAAATGCTTGGTCCCTTTTATGTATATATACTGGTGGTACGGGGTATTATTAACATTCCAATCACATCATCATCTTCATGTTAAAAATGTCATCATTATTATGTGATCCTTCATTTGTAGTTTGCAGCAAAAAAAAGAAAAATGACAGATTACAATGTTTACTATGTATTTATGAAGTTTCCACTTGTTTTTGGATTAGTTATTTTGAGAAGACTCCTGACAAGGAATATCTCATACATGCCAATGCTTCTGATTTTGCCCAGAGGTTCTGGAATTTTTATTATCAGGAATTCTACCCCAAATATGTTGGCAAGTATGCTATCCCTATTGTCAGAGAATAATCTCAACATGTCTATTTAATTATCAATTCATTTATATATACCATAATTAGAAGACATGTTAGGAAGAAATGGAACTTAACATTTCAATAGGCATTCAGGATATTTGTTGAGTTGACAATTGATCAAGATTTTCTATTCCATTATAATTATCTTTTTTGTGTATTTGCATATTTTAAGGGGGGGGGGAGAAAAAGGGGGTGTTTACAGATAGTTGCCAAGCCTGACACATCAGTGTCGCTTAGACAGATTTTTATTTCCATATGATTTTTAACAAAAATCAGTTTGTTAAAAATATTAAGTGAATATAAATTTGTAGTTTAATAAATGTTCAGTTTTTAGTTGTTGAACTGAATCTTAGTTGCTCAAGAATGGAATCTTGAATGCATGATTTTATAATGTGGTAATTGTTTATTATTTATTTTATAGCATTTAAAATATTTTTGTAGTGAAGGTTGTGAAAGCAAGGGAGGTAATTTTTTGTTGTGATTATATATCTTCCTTAACTAATACCAGGAGAATGGTAGAAAACTAATTTCTATTGTTTTCTAACAAAACAATTAAACATTTTTACTAAAATTTTGTTAAATGTGATAAGAACACAAAATTGCAGCAGTTTTAACTGAATTTTGTTTAGATGTAGTAATTTAATGTATATGTTGTATAATCTGCTCATTCATTGTGATTTAAACTATAAATACAAAATATACCACACCACAAAGTTCATATACAATATTGTGTTGTAGAAAATTATTGCTTTTAGTGGTATCATGCTTATTTATTGGGAAATGGGAGGCTACAAAATACAAGAGCTACAACTAATTATATATTATCCTGCAATTAAAATGCTTTAAATTTTTTATAATAAAATTATGTATATTTTAATATTTGAACTCCCAAGTGTGCCCCAAGAGTAAAATTTTCAGTTGACTGTGACATTTACTAATTACCGGTACATATTGTAGGCATGGCTAAAACATGCAGAAAAAATTGATTATGTACAAAAATTACAGGTTGGTTGTATTTGACACCCAAATAAAATGGTGGTTTCATGATAAAATAAGGTATTTGTCCTCTTGCAATAGATATGCAAGACAAAAATGGTAGAATCGGTTTCTCTAATGATCTGCGAGTTCAATTTGCCAAAATGAATTTGGCAGGGAAAAAAATAGACATGTGATTATCTTATAAAACAGGTCATAATCAGTTTAAAATTACTCAAAATTAGAGAACTATTTGCATCACATGTAAAGTAAATTTTTATAAAAAGTGCCTTTTGTTAGAAGAATTAAAAATGATACCATGAAAATTGTTAATTGTTTCTACAATGTTTGTCCCTTTTTATTGTTTAATTTTGCACCACTGAAAAAAAAAATTAGTTCAGTAAAGTTAAACTTTATGTTCAGCATTTTAGTTGTATAATTTTAGTTGATATGAACAGAAATTAGAAATTGGAGGTAAATCTTGTCAAAATGCTTACATCACTCTACCAAAAAATAAACTTGTTGATTTCACAAAAAGTTGCAAGTATTAAATCTATCATAAGTGTTTGTGTTTACACTTACAACTGCTGGTTACTTCTCATGTAATTCTAGTCATTCTATGACTTCCATTGTACATGTATTAAGTCTTGTTTGCGAACATAGATCTGAATATCTGTAATTACTATTTATGAATCTGGTTGTATTGTTTTGTATTTTTAATATTTTTGATTGTTTTGAACAATAATCATATGTTCCACCACCAACGTACATTGTAAGAGTAGCAAGGTAGAAGTTTAGTATCCAATTTTTACTTAATCCAATGTTGGACAGATCTTTGAAAAATCTGAACGTTCACTTACAAGATAGTCAAGGTCATAGTTTTAAGAATAGAATATAATACCTATTTGTTTTAGAACTACATATAAAAAAAAATTATCTAGACATAACATTTCAGAATAGATCCAGATCGGGTTAGAGGGCAAAGTTCATTTAATCATTTCGTTATAATAAACACAATGTTTTTGGGCATTAATGTTAGATCCTTATCATATTAAGAATGATTATTTTTGGCATCTTTAAACAACATATCAAAATCGCCAAAAATTTGTCACCAACCCACATATGATAACATTATATGTCCATTTGTAAACTTCAGTGTCTGATTTTGCAAACCAACACAAACTTTGATATAATTTGTACTAGTCACTTAAACAATTTTGCCTTTCCAAGTGTTAATTTCCGAACCTACCTTTCTATCTCATCTGAAATATCTGTTATAATTTTTGCAAGAACTAAATAAACATCAACCTGTCAGTCAAGTTTATTTTCCATTAAAAGATCAACCATAGTGCATAGATATTTTCAAAAAGCTAAAGTTATTAATTTCTTAATTGATAAATAGCTGTAATGAATATGCTTATGTAAGGTTAATTAGTTATATACATTTACAATGAATGCTCAAAAGATTTGAAATGTGATATGAAATAAACCTACTTGTGTAACCATTTTTAAGGGGATGTTTGGTCTGGGATTTCTAAAGAAAAGCTGAATATAGAAATAATTGTGTCTGCCGAACACATTTCCTTCCCCATGCAATTATTTTTGGTATTTTTGTACATTTTTATCGGAATATCTGACAAGATATGCATTTGTGCTATTCGCATTTAGGGACGTTTTTATTTGCAAGTTGCACTTAAATTTCATTGCATTTAATATGATTTTTTCTTGTTATATTATTTTACTTTGATAACATTGTATACTCACATATTACGATTTATCAGATATTTACTTTTTCCATTCTTATTAAATGTAATAAAATATCATTCTTTATTTACAATTCCTTCTATAAAATTTGAATGGAGGACCAGAACAGGTAAAACAATAAACCAACTGCAGAAATGAAATGGACCAATGACTGAAACATGAAAAGTTTTCAGATTTGGGTAAGAACGGATAATGTAGCCTTTTGTCGTTACTACATGAACCTATTACAAAAAGAAGTTTTGCCATGCAAGGATAGTGGAATCTGCCAAACTTGGCATTAGCTATGGTCCTAGACTAGGTTTTGTCGTATTATAATTTAACAACTCCCAAGTAGAGGGTAATAATATCTGCGAAAAATATGCACACGTATCTGCTACAAGAAAAAAAAAATCTTCCGTAATTACCCAATTCCATACTCTTGTTGCAGGCAATTGTCCTGCCATTGGTCCGCCATGAGCTCACCGAGAAGCTATGTGCCTACCGTTGGTCCACCGGTCCACCCTATTGCCACCAGGAGCTCACGTTAAAACTTTGTGGCTGCCGTTGATCTACTGGTCCATCCCTTTGCCGCCAGGAGATCATGGAGAAGCCTTGTTCCTGCCGTTGGTCCACCGGTCCATCCCATTGCCACCAGGAGCTTACGGAGAAGCTTTGTGCCTGCCATTGGTCAACCGGTCCATCCCATTGCCGACAGGAGCTCACCAAAGGTTTGCCATTGGTCCACCGGTCCATCCCTTTGCCGCCAGGAGCTCATGGAGAAGCTTTGTGCCTGCTGTTGGTCCACCGGTCCATCTCATTGCCACCAGGAGCTCACGGAGAAGCTTTGTGACTGTCATTGCTCCATCCCTTGCCATCAGGAGCTCACCGAGAAGCTTTGTGGCTGCCGTTGGTCCACCGGTCCATCCCATTGCCACCAGGAGCTCACAGAGAAGCTTTGTGCCTGCCGTTGGTCCACCGGACCATCCCATTGCCACCAGGAGTTCACCGAGAAGCTTTGTGCCTGCGGTTGGTCCACCTGCCCACCCTATTGCCACCAGGAGCTCACGTTAAAGCTTTGTGGCTGCCGTTGGTTTACCGGTCCATCCCTTTGCCGCCAAGAGCTCACGGAGAAGCTTTGTGACTGTCATTGCTCCATCCCTTGCCATCAGCAGCTCACCGAGAAGCTTTGTGGCTGCCGTTGGTCCACCGGTCCATCCCATTGCCACCAGGAGCTCACGGAGAAGCTTTGTGACTGTTATTGCTCCATCCCATTACCATCAGGAGCTCACCGAGAAGCTTTGTGCCTGCCGTTGGTCCACCGTCCACCCTATTGCCACCAGCTCATGGAGAAGCTTTGTGCCTGCCGTTGATCCACCGGTCCACCCTATTGCCACCAGGAGCTCACCGAGAAGCTTTGTGCCTGCCGTTGGTCCACCGGTCCACCCTATTGCCACCAGGAGCTAACCGAGAAGCTTTGTGCCTGCCGTTGGTCCACCGGTCCACCCTATTGCCACCAGGAGCTCACGTTAAAGCTTTGTGGCTGCCGTTGGTCTACCGGTCCATCCAATTGCCACCAGGAGCTCACGGAGAAGCTTTGTGACCGTCATTGCTTCATCTCATTGCCACCAGGAGCTCGCAGAGAAGCTTTGTGCCTAGAATCTTGGAATGATTTATGACGGTCATTTTAACAATATAGATTGTGTATAAAGGTTAACCTCATAACATAGGTGACCTTCAAAGATTAGAACAACAGTATGATGTAGCTGAAAAAATCGACAAAATATATGCTGCTTGTTGCATTAAACCTAATTAAAACAAGCAAGCAATCCTACCTGAATTGTACTGCATGAACATCTAATATAAGTTTTGTGATTTGCTGTACAAACCTCGCCAACAAGAAAGTGTGGGTTCGTTCTAGGGCAATCTCTAACTCTAACCCCCCCCCCCAACCCACACACAAATAAATAAATAAATAAATAATGAAAAAATGTGAGAATTATTTAACACAAGAAACAAGTGGCCATTGCTAAACATCCTTTCATAACACATGCTTTTGTATGTCTGCTCTTTGCACAAGACAAGACTGTTTGTTTGATTGTTTGGTGTTTACCGCCACTTTCACCTATTTTTAAGCTATTTTAAAGCTATATCATTGCGTCCAGTTTAAATTGGGAGAGGCAGCCGGAGTGTCCCGACCTGCAGTGGGAAAAACGGTGGAATGTGGAAAGATTGGAGTCGAGTACACCCTGCCCGCAGTGAGACTCGAACCCGCAACCTCAGTGCTGACAGACCACGTGATCAATAGTAGACGAACTACTTGAACCACAGGGCCACCAAGGCCCCAAACAAGACTTTATTAAGTTCACCGGCGTTTGTTTCTGTAACACTATTTGACTCGACCTAACTATTGATTTTGGGTAAGTTGGAACTATACAGTCCTGCCACAAAGAAATAAGTTCTAATGTTTACTTGGATATTATTTGTCAGACCTTGAGAATACAATTTCTTCTTCTATGGCATGAATTTTGCATAGTAAGGGAAAAAGTACCAATGTTATCACGAACCAACCGGGTCTTATCTGGCGGGATAATGTAAACAAAAGTTGTTTTTAATCTGTACATTTTTTCTAGAGCAATATTTTAAATCATCTCCTTTTATATTGCTCATATTTTTTTATATGTGTGTTTACTTAGCAATCACTCATTTAGAACGATCGGTGCTCAGGCTCGTGACCGCAGCAAGTGGAGACTTCGTTTCTGCGCTATGTGTCAATGGGTATTAAGTACTTAACAGGGGAAAGCGTAGAAACAATATTTGTTGTCGGTCATACTACTTATATTTTATTCCATGAGTTTAAAGCTAAAAAACAAATTTACAAGCATTCTCACAAGTCACAGATTGTGTGACTTGAACTGGGAAGTCCTGATTGCGAATGACAAACATTGAAATGCTTAATTTCTGCCTGACAACATATTTGTTCAATTTTTCACACGATTCATGGATTAGCAATCCAACGGGCCCTAATTGTGTAACATTGCTTGTCGATTTTTTCTTCTTTCCATATGAAGCGGACTTCTTACAATTACTATTAGATAAGAAATACCGGTTTAGTTTAGCTAGCCCATGAACCAGTCGTTCAATCTCAGCTTCTGACCTTTTGTTTTTTTTTATGGGAATGTATGGAAGACAACATATATACTTGTAGACAGATACGCGATATTGGTCTCTCAAATACGTGTGTATACACAGACTGCTGTAGGTTTGTCGTAAAGCGTTGCAACAGGCAAAACCTGCTCACTCAGAGAAATGAAATTGACGTGTGGCTGGCTTTTGTTTGTGTGTTGTTTTGTTTTGTGTTTGTTGATGTATGGTATCAATGACCCTTGATTTGTTCCGTTTTCGTAATCACTTTCAATTAGACTACCCATGGATATGACTTATTACTGATTACCGTTACGTGACCTGAGTGATACGACGGGTGCCACGCATAGAGCAGGAGCACCTGAACTATAAAGAGGTTTTAGTGGGGCTCGTGGTACTGAATTTTCGATTTTTGTGTTCTCTTCGTTAGTCGATTCTTTTTAGCTTTTTTCAGATAAATTACATATAAACAGGAAAATATAAATACTAGTCCCAGATCTAAATAATTTAATTCTTGATATCAAAAAATAATTTGTTAAAAAAATGATTAGATAAGTAATAGTAAAACGGCGCCTCATAAAATTTACTTATGATGTCATCTTAATTGTTAATTGAAGGTAATACCGAATACCGAAGAAACTGTCAAAAATATAATCTACAAGAAATCGGCAAACAGAACCATTAACCAAATGCACTGTTGCTTTATGCATGATGTCCTTTTCCCAACAAAAGCTCCCTCCTCATTTCTCACGTCTGCCACTACCTCCAGCCCCTAATGCATAAGCGACATATTGTGTATTCTAAATCGTCAAATTTCAAAGTGAGTCCTCCGAATTCTGTCCAGGTCAGTTAACTTTCTCAGATCCTCTCGAGTTCAATTAGGTTTAATACTCCCTGTTAATACTACATGTTAAATACAAAATACATGTGTACAAAGGTTACTAAATTTAGCTTTGTGTGTAATTAATAGTGCATGTCGATAATTTATAACAGGGGAAAATTGATATCATGTAAAATGATGCAAAATTGACACTAAAGGACAAACATCGTAAGTAATATGTATTGACAAACTTCTATTGAGTGTTTGGCCTTCGGTCATGTCCGTTTGTTTATTTATTAGTGTGTGTGTGTGTCGATTATTTATAAATATACTACACATCAAAACATGGCAGAGTGAAAATTTCCCCCAATTTTCATTGTATTCCTGCTTGTTAACTACTTTTGCTTAAAGAGTTGGAAATTTTAAACGGTATGACACTACAGTCATGACAGTAGAATTAGAATTGTTTTCCTAGTCAATATCTTTACAGTGGAAGCACTTCCAAAAGTGTGTAATGTGGTACAATGTGACCACGAAGAAACACGAAAGTAGAAAAATTCTTTACTTCCTGATCTTTTCCGACCATCTTAAAACCATAAAGAAAATAAGTACTTACAATTATATATACAACACAGGTTTTCAAGAAAATTTAAAATAAAACAATGTTTAGCCAAAATTAAAGAGAGAGATAACACCTTTGTAATATATGGTTTTCTCTTGAAAAGATTATTTCTGTATATTCTGACAACGTTAACAGAATTTTCATATCTTGGCATGGCAAAAATAAAATAAAATAAAATAATTAATAAAAGTGATGTATTTATTAGTTGAAAATATTTGGATAATAACTATACACTTTGTTTAAAAAGCTATGTATCTCTATTGTATATCGGACAAACTGCTTGAAAATAATGTACTTCGAACACTGTGACTTCGAAGTTCCTCTATTTGCCAACGTGTCCGGTATATCGTGTAGCTTAGCTTGTTCAAATAAATGCTAGGTTGACTACTTTTCGAATAGCTTTTTACCCTAAACAACTTAATCGTAGGAGCATTCGTGGAACTTTCTACAATGTAATCTGTTTTCACGGAAGCACTGGTCAGGAGTGCTGACGGGAGTGCTGCTGAAAATACACATCTTCGAACCGCAACATACTGACAGCACCACCTTAGTAACCAATCAGATTCGGAATTAACGGATTCATTTATAGTTATGATTAAGTAAATAACATATTGTCTCAGAGAAAATAAATAAAAGTAACGAAAGAATCCTGCAAGATTTATGCGTTACGATCATTTAAATGATTTGTCTTTGATGTGTTTCATTATAATTTCTCGGGGTAAAACAAATTGAAAGACTCCATTTTCTTTCCAAATCAAAAGCTGGAACGTCATAAATAAGTTTTGTCAATCAATCAATCAATCAATCAATCAATCAATCAATCAATCAATCAATCAATCAATCAATCAATCAATCAATCAATCCAATCAATCAATCAATCAATCAATCAATCAATCAATCAATCAATCAATCAATCAATCGGTGGATTCAGACTTTCCTGAAAGGAAGAATTATGCTAAATTTGCAAGGGATAAAAAGATCAACATTTTATCCTGCGAATTATAGAATAAATCACAAATTTCCAAAACACCTCAACCTTGGGCCCACATTTGCGGGCTTGCTGGAAAGAATGTACGTTTTCATAAATGTTCCAACAAATTAAGAATTTCGTTTTAAACCTTTGTTGTATTTTAGAATAGTCTCAGTAATTATCATAATTTCTTTTCGCAACAAGTGACAAAATATACATTTTATACAACTTATCGAGATAAGTCGATTTAGATTGAGCTAAAAGTCAGCCTTTATTGTTTGAAAACAATATTTAAATAGACTTGTATTTACAGTTTTCAAGGAATATCTATAGAATGTCTAACAAGTTACTGGTGCTAATGATAGATGGATTCCGTTGGGATTACTTTAATAAGCAAGGGCTAGAACTACCTGGATTTTCTCAATTGTTTAAGGAAGGCGTCAGATCGGAATATTTGGAACCCGTTTTCCCGTCCTTATCTTATCCAAATTATTATTCTTTGATGACAGGTATAGTTAGCTTTCTTTAAGTTTGAGGAGCGTACACAAATTTCTCTTAGTGCATAGTCTGATGGTATATGGTTTATGACTGTATTTTATTTCTTCATTTCGTGAACGGTTTTGATATTTCTTTATTTTTCTTTTAAAATTGCTTACTTTTTAGTATCTATACGTATGTTCTTGCTTCGTATAGATACTAAAAAGTAAGCAATTTTACATATTCAGCAGTATCAGTTCGTTGCCGTAGTTTTTGCCTAAACTATATCTTGCTGTCTTTTTGATGTGAGACGTTTATTGCATTTGTTTGTTTGTTTGATGATGTTTAACGCCACTTTAGCAATTTTTCAGCTATAGCATGGCGTTCAGTTTTAATTGGTGGAGGAAGCCGTAGTACCCGGAGAAAACCCCCGACCTGCGGTAGGAAAACTGGCAATCCGTGTCTATTAATATTTGAGCCGAGTACACCCTGCCTGCAGTGAGAATCGAACCCATTATGTCAGTGTTGACAGACCACGTGATCAATAGTAGACGAAGACGTTTATTGTACAAGTAAAACATAAATCGTGTGTGAGTGGCGTCATTCATAAAGGAACTTGGTCGAAAATTTTTCGAAATTGAAATTTTTGCAGAATTATGATCCTGATACATCGAAATAATAAAATCTAAAGTTTTATTTTATTCTCTCAAAGCTGAAATCCGTAAAATATATGAAATCGTCGCCTGACGTTGATAAATTTTCCGGCGTTTAAACATAAACGACGTAGGCGTCGTTTAAAGGTATGACTGTTATTTGCAATTTATTACCGTGTATTCCAGTTAATCAACATATGACGTCAATGACTTGAATTTGCACCTGTTATCATTTATTTTACCAAAAATATAAATAAAGTTTCACTCAAGATTATCTGTATCACTCCATTCGGCAATATTCGTTTCAACTCATTGTATTATGTTTTATGAATTACATCGATCATCAACTAAGTCCATCTAAACGTTCTATCTCGTATTTACCTATGTTTGGAAAGTGTAGTGTTCGAATACTTTGTAAATACTAATAATTTATAATCATTTAAAAAAAACCAAATTGTTTCTATTATTATGAAGAATAATTTTGCCGAACACCTTAATTGTATATACATAAACTGAAATATACAACTCTATTTAAAACATACTATCAATTTGTTTCCGTTTACCACTTTTCAAAAGCGTTAAGACAGTTTGTTGTTAGTTCGTTTGAATGAGGTTTAAGATTGATTGATTGATTGATTAATGGTGTTTAACGCCCGAGCAGCAATATTTCAGCTATATTCAGGCGATGAACATGAAATGGATGATAAAATGAACATGAAATGATGGTGAATGAAAATGGGATGGGACACAAGGAAAAATAGGGGTAACGGATTTTAGATTGCCACTGGCAAATGGGAAGATGGATAGGGTCGGGCAATTTATCCTCCTGTAGCGGGATCGAAATCCCTACTCATAGCGAATACTACAGCAGCGTTCTTTAACGTGCGAGGAACGTGGCATTTTTCCCAACACGGTGCACTAATATGGTTTGCGGTCAGGTTTTCCGTATTATGGCCTGACAACCCCAGCTTGCCAGGGGTACCCCATTCAACCACCTGGGGCACACATCCCAGTCGGTCTTTAGGCAAACCGACCTGACACGCCGGTCAGGGTACTGGGCGCTATTTAGTCGCCTTTTACGACAAGCTAGCGCGACTGCGGTCTATTCTTTTAGCCACCCGGATCCCGCACGGGGCGAATGAAGGTTTAAGGCCAGTTATAGTAATTTTTCAGCTATATCACGGTGTCTTGTTTTGTATTGACCAAATAAAATATATTGAAATCTACATATGACTTTGTCCTTAAATTTACAAAAAACGTATCATATTGGAGATTTCTCGAAATTTGAATAAACAAATTTCAACCTAATTCAATGTGTACAACTTTAATTTAAAATATAAAATTTGTAATGTAACATAACCAACTAGTGGTGAACAAACCCCCATCCTTGTAGGCCCTTATTAATGCACACTAGATCCTATCAATACATATCATTATCTGTAAAAATATTCATGTATTTATATATCTTAAAAGGTACCAAGGTTATGTAATATTTCATAGTTCATATTTATGTGTGCTACGTTTGCAAACGTATATTGCATAAGACGAAGGCTTTAGTCGTTTGAGTGACTATTTTAAGTAAATCATAACATTTTATAAACAAAATTTCAAATGGTTGTCTGCTTTTTCCTGTCTAATGATTTGTAAAAGCGAATCTAATCTAGATCGTATTCGTAAATATTATTAGCTGTGAAAATATGCAGCAATTTATTCACATGCAAATTATATTTTATGTAAACGTTTTGAGTTACTTTTTAATAAGATCATAAATATTTTATTTATTTAATGATAACTCAACGACAACTTAACAAAAAATTTATACACAAAGAAACAGACAACACTTCCTTTCTAATTACATGTACATGTATTTTAATAGGTTACAACGAATGTATCAATATGGTTTGAATTAAAGTGCAAACAGAAAACATAATTTAGCATTGCCAAACCTGATTAAAAACATATGCCGGATTATTTTTCAAATGAGTCATGTTTACTTAATTATGTTTTCAAGTTGTGCTTTTGTAATATTGCCTTGACCCTTCTCGGGGTAATTTTGCAATAAAGTTATTATTATTATTATTATTATTATTATTATTATTATTAAACTAGTTAACTCAATAAAATGTGCAGTATAACAATGTAGTGTTTGTGTGCACCGTCGGTGTAAATTTGATCCATTAACGATTTTGATCTGTGAACTCTTTGTGTAAGAAATCATGGTAACTTTATGCTACTCAGTATTTAATTTTAAGGAAAACAACGAATTCAAATACTGACAGCACCACCTTAGTAACCAATCAGATTCGGAGTTAACGGATTCATTTAAAGTTCTGATTTATAAAAACATATTGTCTCAGAGAAAATAAATGAAAGCAACGAAAGAATCCTGCAAGATTTATGCGTTACGATCATTTAAATGATTCGTCTTTTGATGTGTTTCATTATAATTTCTCGGGGTAAAACAAATTGAAAGACTCCATTTTCTTTCCAAATCAAAAACTGGAACGTCATAAATAAAATCAATCAATCAATCAATCAATCAATCAATCAATCAATCAATCAATCAATCAATCAATCAATCAATCAATCAATCAATCAATCAATCAATCAATCAATCAATCAATCAATTAATCAATCAGATAATTAATCAATGTCAATTAAGGGTTATATTGTGAGGATCATGGAATGGTTGGCAACTACATGTATGACGAGGAGAGAAATGAGCACTTCGATATGATGGCGAACGAAGAATGTAAAAACCCTCACTGGTGGGAGGGAGCTGAACCGTTCTGGATTACTGCTGTAAAACAGGTGAGTTTAATTTAAACAAAAAATGTCATTATACTGTGACAATGCTTAGTTATGCGACCCTCCCACAATCTTTCATAAATAATGCGCACGACCTAAAAAATATATGGTCATGAATCTTTTGCTAGGTAAAATAGCAGCTGAACCATTTTCAACACGAATGGATACATATACAAAATCTTTGTCAATTAGGTGATAGACACTTGGTTAAATTATATTAAGTATTTTTTTTCAAAATTTCACCATACTGTAAAGTATAACTTGTTTAACGACACCCTAAGTGTAACGATTGTTCTTAGCGTACAGGATATAGGCCCTCTCGTTTGGGTAGTGCCACGACCCAATACTCGTTACCAATTGGCAGTCAAAATTTGTACCCATCGGTCCACCCTTAATTTCCCTCTGTTGAATCATGGTTAGTATGAACGGATAATCGTACCCTCGCTTTTTTAATACGACAAATAACGAAGCTAACTTTGGATTATGGCAGTACTCGGCATTGCTGTAACTCATTTTCTTCCTAGATATATCTTAAATATTCCTTGCTGGATGTCAACCAATCAATCATTTAATCAAACAAACGACTGATTATTGAAAACAATTACAGAAGATTGGACTGGAGCACACCCTGCCCGCAGTGAGACTCGAAGCCGCAACCTCAGTGTTGACAGAACACATTTTTCAATATTAGATGACTAACTACCGTGACCACTTGGTCAACCCCTAATTATTTCACAAAATAAGCCAACAAGCGACATTCATTAATTTTATTTGTCCACTCACTTCATTTCCCAGGGGTCACGAATAAAGTTCTTAAAAACAAAGGATTATGCTGTAACTGAACTCGCATGTGATGTAGTGAGAACAAAACCAATCGAATTAAAATTAAATCTTTCCCTTGCTTTCCCCTTTTTGCTATAGCCGCTGCGATTTAATTTAAATTAGATTGTAACAAAACGGAATTTGTTTGGGATCACACGCCATATTTTTTTACAACCATTTACTCGAGATAAGGTGTTAGCATTTGGTACCAGTTTCGAAGTGGTAGTGTAACTACATTTTGTTTCTTTAGACTGCTCATGACCCTCACCTTAAAGGTCATTACATAGTACATTGAGTAGATACAGCATCAGAACTGATAGTTTATGCATCCCCCTTTTTGCAATATGAAATGCCCCTTGTCCTGATATTTTATCATTCAGCTTTAATGTGAAAAAAGTTCCTGCCATGGGAAACTTGTGACGTCGGTGGTATGGCTTATACTATAACCATATATTAAATCAATCTAGGGTAAGAAGACCGGTATGTTTGAATGGAGCGGAGGCGAGTTTCCGCATAAAGGGATAAGATCAACATTTGCTGTACCTGTTAATGGCGAGAAGTGGCCGATGGTACCGGAAATGAAATTAAACATCGATAAAGCAATCGAGTTGTTCAAAACAGACGAGATTGATATGGCAGGTAAGATTTTGATCTGTTTTTATGTTGTTGTTGTAGTTTTATTGAATAACTCACAAAAAATTGATAAAGCAAGTGACAAGTAGATCATACGTAAATTTTAGGTCGCCATCACGAATTGATTGACTGGGACAATATGCTAGGGTTCACATTGCTCCATCCACAGTGCTGCCCAGTACGTCCCCAGGTGGAGGATAGGGGATGCCCTCTAGTTGTGCATTGTCAGACCATACTACGGAAAGCATGACCACGGACCGTAGAGGGTAACGTGTGTGAAGAGTGCCACGCTCCATGCACGATAAAGACTCCTTTTGTTGATTCAGATAGTACATATGCTCATTGTAGCCACTACAAAAGGCTAAATTTCCCACCCCTTATATCAATTTTGACCATACAAACATTACGACAGCTAATACTGAAATATGATATGCTCGCCCTTCCGGAATACCTGGTATCACTCCTTTGTTCAGCGTTGTTGTGTTTCTTGTTTGTTTATTGTACGTTTTTAATATTTTCTATGGGTTTTCTGTTAGCCATGGCTTTGTATTTTTGTACTTTTATTTTGTTCGTTGCTTGGTATCTTCTAATTTTCTTTATATTCCTAAAATTTAATTCTGGGGGCCTCGGTGGCCGAGTGCTCAAGGTAGTTCGTCTATTATTGATCACGTGGTCTGTCAACACTGAGATTGCGGGTTCGATTCTCACTGCTAGCAGGGTGTACTCGACTCCAATCTTAATTGACAAGGATTGCCAGTTTTCCTACCGCAGGTCGGGGGTTTTCTCCGGGTACTCCGGCTTCCTCCCCCAATAAAAACTGGACGCCATGATATAGCTGAAAAATTGCTGAAAGTGGCGTTAAACACCATCAAACAAACAAACAAACAAACAAACAATTTAATTCTTGTAAATTTTTTTTAATTCTTATGCTACAGCGATAGTACGTCGAATCTGGACTTCAATTCTAAGTTGTATGCATGAAGCTATGGGGCAAACCTACATGTTACCTGTATAAAAGTCAGCCCTTTACAGTCTTTGTAACAAAAACATTGAGACAATTGCTTGTATTTAAAAAAATCAACATCAATAATATTTAAATCAGTCTAATTTAAATTTAATCTTTCTCTTGCTTCCCCTTTTTGCAAACTAAACTAGAGTCTGATTGAATGCGACTAGAATTCAAGGTACAAGATAAGGTTTTCTGCAAATTAAAGGTCATTAAAGATACCAAGGTTATGAAATTTACTACGCCAGACGTGCGTTACGTCGATCAAAACGGGGCCTTGGTGGCAAAATGCAGGTAATTGGTCATCTACTAATGATCACGTGGTCTGTCAATACTCAGGTTGAGGGTTCGAGCCTCACTTCGAGAAGCGTGTGCTCTACTTCATTCTTAATTGACAAGAATTTCCAGTTTTCCTACCGAAGTTCGTGGTGTTCTCCGGGTACTCCAGTGTCCTGCCCCAATAAAAACTGGACGCCATGATATAGCTAAACACTTGCTGAAAGTGGCGTTAAACACCATTCAAACAAACATACAAAACAAATCTTATTAAGATTTACCAGTGCACTCGCACCCAAAACTTGTTAAAATCCAAATGAATAATATGTTGTATTGCTTTTATCATCCATTTCCAAACCGTTACCCAAATTCCGGCTAAAGCCATCTACACCTTGTGAATACCTACTTACCTATTATAACAAACTCCGCCTCATTTCTAACAGATAAGCAATAAGTGACGCCATTATTTATAAATATGATAAAGTATGAGTTAGTCTGAATTAACGTATATGGCTATCCCTTTAGACAAACAGAAGGTGAGGAAAGAAAGCAAATTAATATTCAACCATTGTAACAACCAGATTCGTATTGTAGGAGTGTATGTAGCTGAAATGGATGACTGTGGACATTTCAATACACAAGATTCTAGCAAACTGGCGCAAACAATAAAGGCAATTGATTCTGTAATAAAATCATTACTAGACAAGCTTGAAGCTGAATGTCTAAAAGACAAAGTTAATATTGTAATATTTTCTGATCATGGAATGGCTGAAATCTCCGATACAAGAACAGTTGATATCTCAGAACATCTCAATTCCAAAGATGTCAAAGTATTTACAGACAGGGGAAATATGTGTAATATTTGGCCTCAAGAGGGAAAACTTGACAAGGTAAAGAAATCACATAGATATTAAAACTATTTCAAGAGTTAATATAGTACGGTAACATGTACAAGGACAGTTTGCTTTCTGTAACGTGATTTTGCTTTTGTTGTTGTGTTTAGATTTTTTTGTTTAGCTGGCGATAGATATAAGACGTTGATCTAGCACAGGTAATTAATGATAGTATCTTTGATGTCTTATTACTGTGATTTACCAAAAGGTTATCCCCCTGTTTTGGAGTGCTAGAGTAGTTTCGAGGCTCTGTGTGATGAAGTAGTACTTCGAATGTTCTAAGCAGTTCACAGTTTAGTTTTCAGTTCCATGCGGACATGTTAATTGAAGGATTGTTACGGCAGTAAAATTCGGTCTATATGCAACATAGCACTACGAATACATATCAACATGGCTTTTAATGCTTTACATGAAAATCTCGTTTTTGTCAATATTTAGAGAATTAGCCAACTCTGACAGTTTTTAAGCCAACCTGCACAGCGAACACAAATCAGCTAAATGGTCTTATACAAAGAACATTCATAACATGCAAATCTTGTTTTTAATAAGATTTACCAGAAAAAATGATGACGACATTTTAACAAAAACTCACTTAATCGAGACTATACCTCACAACTAATAAAATAAGCATTTACGTTGAGTAACGGTCCATGGTACTATTTTAGGTTTACTGTGCGCTCCAAGGCATGAAGAACAGTCACATACAGGTTTATAAAAAAGAGGAAATACCTGACCATTGGCATTACAAAAATCATAAATTGGTGCCTCCAATAACGGTGACTGCAGAGACAGGTTGGTTTATATTAACGGTAGGTAGTCAAAATAATGCTTTAATCTGAATTTATGCAAGTTTCTAAGACAAATTAGTGTAGCACATGATATCGCTAGATCATCCATTCTATATCCAATAAAAATTTATATAAATGAAGAAATTGAAAGATTCTTGTAATTTAACATAAAATACGAAGAACGTATATACGGGGGCGTAAGTGTTTTAAAGAAAATACCAAAACTAACTTATACAAGAAAATACCAAAACTAACTTATACAGAGTACAATCAGTCCCTAATGACTACTGAAAACTATTAGCAAACATACTTTCATTAAAGTATTGTACAAGGCATTAGAGAGCATCTGTCCAGATACATATCAATATAGAGTGTTTTGGGGTGTTACTCTTAACCTGAGGCTCTTAAGAGCCTGTATCGCTCACCTGATTTTATAGGCAATAAAGGTTGCATTTCCCTGATGTTAAACAAAGTCCTGTAATTTTCAATAATCTTTAAAGAGGACCATCCAAACAATATTGCTAAAAAGTTTTGTTTCCATTGGTTTACGGGTTTTATAGAGAAGAAGATATTTTTTTAAAATGCCCAGAAGGGTCCTATATTAAACTAAGTAATCTATGTAATGCTGTGGTGGCCTTTTTGATTTTCCTATTGGCATAAAAAACAAACTTCACAGAGGACAATCACATCCAAACAATATTGCTATTAAGTTTTGTTTCCATTGGTTAACCAGTTTTAAAGAAGAAGCCTTTGAATTTTTTTCACATATTCCCATATGGTCCTATGTCAAACTAAGTCTTGTGGTGGTGGCCATTTTGATTTTCCAATTGGTTTCAGAGAAGAAACCTTTTTTAACTTTTTTCCCATAGGGTCCAATGTTAAACCAAGTCCTGCTCTGGCGGACATTTTGAATTTCCGATTGGGATAAAAAACATGAACTTTATAGAGGACCATCCAAACAATATTGCTGGAAAGTTTTGCTTCAATTGGTTAACCGGTTTCAGAGAAGAAGCCTTCTTAACTTTTTTCCCATAGGGTCCTATGTTAAATTACGTCCTGAATTGTTGGCCATTTTGAATTTCCAATTGTCATAAAAAACATAAATTTTATAGAGGACCATCCAAACAATATTGCTAGTAAGTTTCTGTTTCCATTGGTTAACCAGTTTCAGAGAAGACACCTTTTTAAACTTTTCCCCATAGGGTCCTATGTTAAACTAAGTCCTGCGGTTGTGGCCATTTTGATTTTCCAATTGGCATAAAAACATAAACTTTATAAAGGACCATCCAAACAATATTGGTAGTAAGTTTTGATTCGATTGGTTAACCGGTTTCAGAGAAGAAGCCATTTTAAACTTCTTTCCCATAGGGTCCAATGTTAAAGTCCTGTGTTGGCGGCCATTTTGAATTTCCAAAGTCATAAAAAACACAAACTTTATAGAGGACCATCCAAACAATATTGCTAGTAAGTTTCTGTTTCCATTGGTTAACTGGTTTCAGAGAAGAAGCCTTTTAAACATTTTCCCATAGGGTCCTATGTTAAACTAAGTCCTGTGTTGGCGGCCATTTTGAATTTCCAAAGTCATAAAAAACACAAACTTTATAGAGGACCATCCAAACAATATTGCTAGTAAGTTTCTGTTTCCATTGGTTAACTGGTTTCAGAGAAGAAGCCTTTTAAACTTTTTCCCATAGGGTCCTATGTTAAACTAAGTCCTGTGTTGGCGGCCATTTTAAATTTCCAATTGTCATAAAAAACACAAACTTTATAGAGGACCATCCAAACAATATTGCTAGTAAGTTTTTGTTTCCATTGGTTAACCAGTTTCAGAGAAGAAGCCTTTTAACACTTTTTCCCATAGGGTCCTATGTTAAACTAAGTCCTGCGGTGGCGGCCATTTTGAATTTCCAGTTGGCATAAAAAACATAAACTTTATAAAGGACCATCCAAACAATATTGCTAGTAAGTTTTGTTTTGATTGGTTAACCAGTTTCAGAGAAGAAGCCTTTTAACACTTTTTCCCATAGGGTCCAATGTTAAAGTCCTGCGGTGGTGGCCATATTGGTTTTCCAATCCAAATAAAAAACACACACTTTGTAAAGGTCCATCCAATGAACATTATGGCCAAGTTTGGTTTCAATTGGCCAAGTGGTTTCAGAGAAGAAGATTAAAATGTAAAAAGTTTACAGACGCCGACGACGACGACGACGACCCCGACGGACGCAAAGTGATAACAATAGCTCACATGACCCTTTGGGTCAGGTGAGCTAAAAACGACTTGTACTGCAGGGAATCTGTGTACCCCACGTTGGTCGTACGATAATAATAATCAATTAGTACCTTTAAGACAATATTATGTTAACTTTACACAGATCATATAAATAAATAATGAAAATTTTCTTTCATCTGATCAGATTTCCCGTGTTCTCAACAATATCTTCACATATCTCTGTCCATTGAAAACAATGTTTCCATCGAAACAATGTGCATAAATGTTGATTACCAAAAACAAACGAAACATCATGTAATTTATAATTTATATATTTTCAGCCTAAATATCCAACTGTAACATGTGTAGGATTTCATGGCTATGACAATAAAGACCAAGATATGCGGGGAATATTTTTAGCTACTGGCCCAGGTAAAATATAAGGAAAATACATTTTCACAAATTAAAGTTTTGTGATTGGCAAATTTATAGTTGAACTAATTGTATTACACTGTTTTAATGAAAGCACATCAGTATATATGAACTGGCATTCAGATATTATTCCTGATACAGCTTTTATGTAGGGTCATTGTGGTATTGTGGAACAAAGTCAAACGAACGTCACATGCTACATTGTTTGTCCTTTCAACTACGATCAATATGATCTTTGAAGTTTGAACGTATTGCATTGATATAATAACGATTTTGTTGAAGCACTCAATCGGCATCACCGTGATTAGGTTAAATTGAATAATTTAGGAAAGAGCATTAGCAAAATCTAATCAAATTCAAAATCAAACAGGACAAGATACTAAGCTTCATCCAATAAATACTGTATGCTGACATTTGCGGGCGTAGACATCGACTTCGATTCTTACAAAGAGTTTTCAAAAGGAGGGATTGTAAACTTCAATTGATATGTCTTTGTCTTCACCACACTCGTGTTCTCTTTCATATAAAATAATATCAAACAGGGGCGGATCCAGGAATTTGTTTTAGGGGAGTCGTGAAAGTTCTGCGAGGGGTCTGGCTCAATGCCCCCAGCAGGTCCAGGGCAGCGCCCTGGTAGGGGGTTCGGGAAGCTCTGGAAATCTTAGCATTTTAGTAGCCATCCAGACAAAGTTTTCTAGACTCGTTTTTTTTACTTTTGCCCCTTCTTCTAGCCTGGCTTTATTTTTCAACTAGGACCGTAAATAATGAATTTTCTTTAATGAAATATCATATTCATTTTCCTTTTCTCTCGTTCTCTCGCTCTCTCTTTTTTTTTGGGGGGGGGGGCGTACGCCCGGTACGCCTTTCCTTGGATCCGCGCCTGTAAAAAAAAAATTTCCCATCGAATTGGGAATTCGACATGCAGGTGGCAGTGGCTGTTAACTTCGTTTTTTAGTAAATATGCCGTAGTCTTTACCACGTGTGGTTTTGTTCACATTTTCAATTCCGACATAAAATGTTTGCGTTCTTACATAGAAATGTTTGGCGTGTATGAGTAAATACCTTTGATATATACATGTATTGTCACAATCTGTATCTGGACTCGTTAATTACGTGTAAATGAGGAAAACTACGGTATTAAATCTGGCAATCCTTGTCATTAATATTAATATTGGCGTCAAGTACACTCTGCCCACAGTGATACTCGAAACCTCAACCTCAGTGTTGATAGACCACGTGGTCAATAGTAGATGACAAACTACCTTAACCACTTGACCAACGACGCCCGGTTTCAATCTATACCATAGCCTCAAACTTATATATAAAGTTTAAACATTTATTTTGTTGTTGAAACCTAATGTCGGCCAACAATTTGCATCTTGTAGATTTATTAGTATAGATTCGAAACAAACAAGCAATCAACAGAGTGAGACATCATGTACTTCGAATTTTACATTTTTTTACAATGGAAGTAAATAAAAAAATATGTTCAACTAACCATGTATTGTTATGGAAATAACAAATGAATTTCCCAAACCTTTGCATGTTTTTGGAGGATGTAATTTATTTTTTAGATATAAAGAAAGATTTCAAAATTGGACATGTGCAGGCTGTTGATGTGTATCAAGTGTTGTGTAAGCTGTTACAAGTATCTCCTCTGGATCATAGTGGTACATGGAGTAATGTGGAACAAATGTTTGTTTAAATGACAAATATGTAATAAAATTTATAAAGGTTCATAATTAATTAATATAAAATTACTGCATTAGCTCTTTCATCAGAACATATGCATGTTAATGTCTTTTACCAGCAGAGTTTTGTGTCTGATGTCGGAGCACAAGTTCGAGGGTAATAGACAAGGATTGCCCATTTTTCCTCAGATGATTTGGGTGAAAAATATGCTGAAAGTAGCTAAAATCTCGTATAAATTGATAACACACATACTGTCTCGACCGCCAGTCGTAATATGAAGCCGTTTGAGCTCAGCACTCGGCTGTTACATCACAAGGTTTATGTTTACAGAAGTCTATACTAATACTACCTCCTATTTTCCTTTTGATATATATTTTAAACAAGATGCTCAAAGTAAGGCTAGTTGTAGAATTTGATTGTCAAATTATAATTTGTTATCGGGGCCTGGGTGGTCTAGGGGTTAAGGTAGTTCGTCTACTATTGATCACGTGGTCTGTCAACGCTGGGATTGCGGGTTCGATTCTCACTGCAGGCAGGGTGTACTCGACTCGAATCTTAATTGACAAGGATTGCCAGTTTTCCTACTGCAGGTGGAGGGTTTTCTCCGGGTACTCCGGCTTCCTTCCCCCAATAAAAACTGGACACCATGATATAGCTGAAAAATGGCAGAAATTGGCGTTAAATACCATCAAACAAAACTATAATTTGTTATCAAAGGCAAAAATTAGAATAAGTGATCATAATCTCTTCAAAAATACCATGGTTTTTTAATTAACTACGCCAGACGCGCGTTTCGTCAAATAAGAATCATCAGTTGCGGTCCAAAACCAAAATTATTTAAAAATGAAATAACTAAGATGTTGTAGAGCTTTAACTATCAAAATTCAATAACGATGTACAAAAACTGGCTAAGGCCATCAACATCTTGCAAATGAAAAGCCGTAAAATTTAAATCAATTACTTACAATCGAAAGAGAAGTTATTCAAAAACAAAAGTAGAAAGATAATGTGAAAACATCAATACAGTATATTTTGAAGACTTTTAGAATATTCATTTAATCTACATTTTTTTATTATAAAAATCGTGAAGTTTGTACAACTTCTGGCGCAATACATCGTATAACCATGGTAATTTTATGACGTTTTATTTTCATGTAAACAAATGCTGATTTCAGTGGCGGATTCAAGGGGGGGGCGTAAGGGGCGTACGCCCCCCCCCCCTTTAAAAAGGAAAGGAAAACAAAAGAGAACAGAGAGGGTAACAACCAGCGCCAAAGAAAAAATTTAATTCCCGCTTGTCCTCGCCATAAATTAATGCATTAACGGTACTAATTCGTTTATTATGATATCTCAGTTGTATACTGTACCAAATAAAGGTACCTGAACACTATAAAAACCTTGTGTTAAATGAATTAATTTTGATGCTTAGAAATTGCGAGAATGTGAGATTTTGCACCATTTTTTCGAGAGCTTCTGGGGCCTTAAGCGGCCCACAGACCCCCTGCCGTAAATGCGCCTCTGCGAGGCGCGGTAGGACCACTTCATGGCCCTCCTTTTCCGATATCCCCTTTTTACGCCCCCTTTCGAAAATCCTGTATCCGCCCTTGGATTTATCTTGTGAATCCTAGATCTCGGGGTTATGTTCGATTGGCTCATAATCCAAACAGCCATGAGAACTGAGGATAAATCGTCTCCTGATTTGCAGGTCAATTAAAAATTAATGTTGATTGTTCATGTTGTGTTTTTGTGTGCGTCTTTTTCACAAACATGTATAAACTATACCGATATTGTTTTCATTTAGCGGCGATACATACAGGTCAGTTGATTTAGGGACACGAAAAGAAAAAAAAAACGATTGAGGTTGAAATATATTTGATAACTCGCGACCAATCAAATCGAAATTGCCTGGCAGCATTTATTTTTTGTTAATTTACTGGAAAACTGCTCTCAAGACGTCCGACAACAAGTCAACCAATCACTCAATCAGTATTTTTATTATCAATACCAAGCAAGATTTGACAGACAAAAACAAGGCAAAGTGTAAACAGCACCCATATTGACTGGTTTTATGCACCAACCTTTTCCCAACGCAGTAAAACAAAAATAATATCGACATACAGAGTATAAATTGAGGCAACATTTTGCAGATCAATGTAATCTGTAGCAAGCGGTGTACAAAATTGTAACTAAGAATGCAACATGGACGATTTTTATTTATTATCATGCAAATCGTAACGTTAATATCTTCATCCAATTACAAGTGACTGGCATTCCAAGTTGTTGTCATATTCGTCGACTATCTGTACAGAGCATCGTTCTCCACTTATATACTTACATCCGGGTATCTCTGGATAAACACCGGCGTTGAGGCCAAGTCTGTGTAAATTAATTATATTATATCATCTATAAACTGTTGAAAAACGTGTTGTTAATTTGAAATAGTAAGTATTAACAAAACACCGCAAAACGTCTTGACACAGTCGGATGTCGCTTATGCACCACCAAATGTGATGATGAGAGCGACGAGGTAACGATTTTTGCTATATTCATGATGTTATTATCGGGTATTTGGCAAAAAAGACGAGGGAAGCTGCGGCTTTATTAATTGCCTACTCGGACACAAATTAAGAAGTGCAAGATTATAGATCTGCTATGCTAATGCATCACCGTTTTTTGGTAAAAGAAACACCAACCAAGCCCAAAAAGGATCAATAGATTGATTTTTTTTCTAGAAATGAAATATATCCATTTAGTTAGATGTTACTATTTTGTCATCAGTCAATAGTAATTATGTCATGTTAAAATCGCCTAATTAACAGAAAATTTCTACGTACATTGTACAAAGTGAACTCCATGAAGAAATGAAAACAACCATGGTATGGATAAACGGCTGTCTTGAACTAGTTTCTGATATAAATTGGAAGAGTTTGCAATAAAAACTCAATTTCTGTTACTTATCTTGAATAAAAGTTTTTAGTTATATTTGCTAGTACTAAATAGAGTAAGTAATTTATGTTTTTATCTAGTTTTTATAAAATATGGTTTAATATAGGTAAAAACATTTTTTACGGCTGTCATGAATTAATTTCAGATATAAATTGGTGGAATTTATAACAAAAAATCGCCTATTATTATTAATTTTGAATTACACAAATTAGTTATATCTGCTAGTACTATATAGAATGGTGAGGTTATGATTTTTTACCAGTTTTTATAAAATATGGCTTAACATATTTTTAAACTTGCATTTTTTATGGCTGTTTAGAACAATTAAAGCTTTGCATCCTGTCTGCACAATTATTGTTAATTATATGAATGTTCCAATTAGATAACATTTTTGACACATATATAACCTTTTTATACCTATTTAATGGTAATGACTTGACCTAGCAAGTATCATTAATGTCCTCACATTTGCCCATATATAAATCGTCTCCTGATTTGCAGGTCAATTAAAAATTAATGTTGATTGTTCATGTTGTGTTTTTGTGTGCGTCTTTTTCACAAACATGTATAAACATGTATAAACTTTTGTTTTATCTGTGCAAAATATATGCATTTGTGAGATTTTGATATATCGTTAATTTCATTTTTGAAATACAGCACAATTTATATATTTAAGAATAATTGAACATTATTTTAGTTATTTTGATTCAAATTGTAATAAATTATGAATTATCATTTTTTAAATGATACAAATTATATTATGTTTGTGCTTCATTAAGTAATGTTGCTGAAGTATTCACTTGTATTACTTGTTGTGTTAACACATTCTGGTTTTGTACAGGTTTTGTTTGGGGGTGGGGAGGGGTTGATGGTGGCAAAAAGGGATCGGCCGTGTAAAAATATCCTTGGACTTTTCATTACTAATGTAATGATTGATACAATCTCTCAATATTGTTCACATACTCCACACAATAATACTTTTATTTGTGTTGTCTTGATTTCACTGTGTGTGTTGAGTTTACTTTTTATTTGTGACAAATTTCACTTACTTGGGACTTAGTACACCCATTATAAATAGTAGAGCATTGCATTAAAACACTGAACAAAAAATATTATTTAAATATGTATATTCGTAATGCGGCAGTATTCATTTCCTTCAACAAAGTCGTAATTTACCCGGGTCAAAAAATGCAGAACACAACATACACCTATTACTATCAATGATTATAACTTATAACCCATGACTTCAATATTAATTTACTCAACAAAGAAACAAATATTCGTGCATTTACTATTTTGATTTTCAAGATTTATTGACATTTAGGTTCGACTTGCAATTTTTACGGACTTGCGATTTTTACAACAGTCGGCGTAAAAAACACAAGTTATGACCGGAAACCGGAAGCGGAACTTGCATTTTTTACGGACTTGCAGATTTTACGCTACAACGCAACTACAGGACGTAGGAGGGAGTACGTTTATACGAAAACAAATCAGCATTTAGTGAACTACACATATTTCTTAGCTTAGCTTGAATTATATTCAAGCTCCTTTCTCCAAAATAAAAGTTATCGGGTGGTTTGGAAATTGTAATTTATTGTTTCTAATTTAAATTGATTTCAATCTTTATAGCTGTTGCATATAAAAAAATTTGTAAAGTTCTGAATAATCTAAATGGCTATAACGTAATCATCGCTGCTACGAAAGGTGTATGCTGAAAACTTATTGCTAATTGTGGCATCATCAGGTGACCAAGGCATTGTGGGGCACGAGTGATTATGAATAGATTAAAACGTTTTGAGACGTTTGTAACGTCTACTTCCTCTAACAGTTCCCAAACCAGTTTCAAAATAAATTGACGGCCTACTAGTAAACATCGGTAAACCTGTACATGGTACTTTTCTTTTCAACACATTTGGTCGTGCATGAGCGCGATTACTGGCCGTGTCTTATACGGTAGAATTTTTAGCAATTTTTTAAGTCTGACCTTTATGTTGTAAATGAAAATCTTTTTTTATGTTTGTTTACAACGGTGTCCACACAGTCTGATTTTATGTTCCTTTTAGTTTTGGAAGATTAATGTTCTTAGTATGTAACTCCTGCTTTCTAATACTTTTTAGGTGCCCTGTTAATCTTAATTAGATGAAACGCCCCTGGCATTGTAAATTATGATTTTTGTATTTTTGATACGTTTACTTGTGCAATAAGGTATAAAGCATGTTAACAAAATTAATATTATTCCTGTCAAATTAGTTCTTCTGTGCAATCAGAGAAACTACCTCTTATTTATGATCATATGTTACGGAGCAGTGTATGTCTCAATAAATATGATTTAAAATTATCAATATAAGTATTGCTGAAAAGGCAAATTTACCCGCAAAGCGTGCTGTCACCGTTAGCAGAACATGTGTAATGCATACACTTTGCATAATCATAAAATTCACTGTTCAGTGGAAGCACACGATCGTTGAATTTACAGTGTTCTGCTTCTGAAACAAAAATATAATTCGTTAAATTGTATGCATGCCTGCAGTACGTTGTCTTAATCGTATTGGTCAACCTGTGAATGACACACTGATACAAGAGATATAACATTTTAAGAGGCAAATTATACGAAAAAAACACTTTATATAAATAAAAAAAATATATTGTCATGGAAACCAAATTATTTTCTTGTTTAAAGTGAAACACTGTAAACCTAACAAAAAGAAATTGTTCCTTTTTTATTTTGCATCACTGCACAATTGTAACGTTGCAGTCAATAATTACTACTTTACTTCACAAAAACATGTGCATCACCCAAAAGCATCATACAACACAGAGACCAATGAAATCTGGATTACAACATCATCAATACACATAAAGAGGAATAACTCTCGCATATCTAACCAAACGTCTTGACCGTACTGATACATTACATGCCAAGCAAAAATAAACAAATATCATTTGTTTACAATGGTCAAGGCGCTTTGGTAATACTCTCTTTAAACATAAGCACTAAAACAATTGCCTCAACAGTTTATATCCATACTACTCAGATACTGCACATTTATGTTATACATGTATAAACCATTGAGCAAATATGTAAATGATGAACACAGCAGAGACCCCGACTCTGGTAAGATCTGTAAAAACGTATAGTAACATATTTGCCACATATGACACCTAACGAATATTACAAATTCTTAAATAATAAGTTTTGTTTCTGGAACATAATTCATCAACATTTAATATTATTGCTCTCAATAACACAGTATTTTGTGCGTTTTGGTGAGCGCAAGAGGACTTTTTTTGTTTTTGTTTTTTTTTGTACGTGTTTCAGAAATGAACCAAAATTATTACGCTCTTAACACAATGTTTATCTTCACACCAAAACTAATTTTAGAAAAAAACTAGTTAACACATAAGCAATTATCATGAACATACGCTGAATACAAAATTAAAAGAAATTAATTACAACTGTGTATAAGTTTAGGAACATAAACAAAATTCTTTCCAACATAACATATGACCTTTTTATCATAAAACATTTTACTAAACTTGGTACTTATTACTTAAAAACTAAATGTAAATATAAACAAATTTTACACCGTAAGGGAAATGCAATAATTTCCATGCACGTACATGCACACTGCGAAAATGCATTTTAGATGTCAGTTTCATCAACAAAAGTAACTGGTCGAGGTAAAACGATAGTGCATGTTTATTCTTTAACAGTACGTGGCGGTTTAATTCGCACTAACTTCTGGGCGTCAGAATTTAATTGTTAATTCGGTAGCCACATAGAATTTTGAGCGGGCTCCCCATTAAACTGCACAAGGTATTCCGTCTTTCCATTTCTGGAACGTTGTGCTAAAATATTTTTCTTGATTTTATAGTAATTATCAGAATAAGTGTCAGTGTCACTTGAAAATTCCGTCGCCATTGACGATCCTTGAAAACGAACAGGACGTCTACGATTTCGAGTTGATCGACGCAACTTCGGCCGGATATGATGTTGAGCAGCAGTTTCGTCCTCATTGCTATTGGTCCTATCTAAACTGCTATCTAGATGACGATCACCGTTATCGGTCTGATTGTTGTCCGATTCGTGATCGACTTCGTTTATAGTTGTACTAACTTTTGGAACAAAGTAATCAGACGGTTCGGGAGCACGTACATTAGCAACCTTCAGCCTATCCAAGTGTACGTCATTGCGAAACACTTTTCCTGTTGATGGTTCACGAATTTTGGCCAGATGAGGTGAAATAACGGAATGCACTATATAAGGACCACTTTACCGCAGTTGAAATTTTCGACCTGGGCCAGATTGTTCAGAAAGCATGTATACATAATCACCCAGAGATAGTTTTAAAGGGTTGGTCTTTTTGTTGTATCGATCCATCATGTGGTCACCAGCTTTTGAGGCGTTTGATTTTATTTCTTCACGAATTATTTGCACATTCTTTGCTTGATTTTGTACGAAATCATGATAATCAGTTGGTATATTTGTAGAATCGATTCCATGATAGGCAGGAGGAAATTTCGGTCGTGTGCCAAAAACTATTTCAAAAGGAGAATATTTCGTTGACGAGCGAACCGATGCATTTATTGCAAAGGTGACTGCAGGTAGTATGATATCTTTGAATATATGGAGTGAGCCTTTCCGCAAGTGTACGATGCGTACGTTCGCACGCTCCAAGGCAGTGGTGAATCATACTGGGAGTAAAATTTTGCTTGATTGACATCAGATTACAAACTTCTTTCGTACAAATAAATTCGCTTCCTCTGTCAGAGATAATTGTGTGACAGACACCATACTGACAAAATAACTCAAAAAGTGCATATGACACGGTCATTGCGTCACAGTCTGGAATCGGCTCATTGTAAACAAACTTGCTAAACATATGCACAGCAGTGAAAATGTACGTGTTCGATTTGTGTGTTGTTGCCAAAGGGCCGTAAAGGTCAATTTGCCATACTTGGAACGGCTAAGACGGTGTACGGTACGATATTATGCCACTCTTGGTGTGAGCCTTGGTAACTTTTCTAGATTGACAATCATGGCAAGATTGTACATATTCAGCTACAATTGATGGTAGTTTTTCAAAATAAAAATTTTCGCCGATTGCGTCAGTAGTATTTTGGATACCGCCATGGCCACCCATGGGCGAGTCATGAAATAATTCTAGAACAGGTTTGATGAGAATATTTTTCAAAACTAGCTGATATTTTGCTTAAAATCATGGGTACGTTTGCATTTTGCATTTCGATTATGAAATAACAAGTCATTCACCAGTAAATAATCGGCCGACCATAAAATTAGCCGTCGTGAGTCACGCTGTAATTTTGGTAATACTCCATTTTCAAGGTAGTTAATGATTGGCTTTAATACCGCATCGTTTCTTTGTAAAGGTTTAACAGTAGCGGGACTAAAGTCGAACTGTTTGAATAACTGTATTGTGTCCTTTACAAGATCATTTTCACTGGTATCCATATCATTTATATTTGTACTTGTTTTCACCGCATTTACATAACTTTGAACATAGAATAATGGACTTAGTATCGGTTCCATGAAAAAATTGATATTTACCCCGAAACGCGATAGTCTTGAGGAGATATGTGACATGCATAAGTCATAACTAATGTATTTGTGGAAATGCAATCATTTCCGTTTGGTAATTACAACATTTGTATTGTCAGTATCGCTGTAACAACTTTTGGCTTTAAATAAGGAGTTAGGTCCTCACATGGTGAATCCAACAAAGGAGAGTTGATGGAAATGCAATCATTTCCATAACATGTATCAAGTAAAATCTTGCGCTGATTTTCATTTCTTGTACTAAATAAACTTTCACGCAAAGTCGCTGGCAGTGAAGTACTGCCCAAGTTGCTTTTGTGGGCCATAGGTGCATCGTCACACGACGATTCCATTAAATGTACTTCCTTGGAAATGCAATCATTTCCAAAAATAACAATTTCTTTCCGACATATATTGCATATATTGAAAGAAACACTATCGTCTTCTGTATCGGCTGTGTAACCAGCGTCAATGTTAGGGTCGTTATATGTACAGTCAACATAATTCAAGCTTTTAGCTTGTGTTTCAGAAGGATACGCAATTTAAATTTGTCCTATTCGCTCTTCTACATATGAAAAGAAAAGGTCGTCCTCTGCAGGACTTGAATTGTCACCGGAAATGTCCGACGGCATGCATCGAGATAATGCATCTGATCTGATACCTGCATTTGCTGGGCAGGTTTGTACCTGATTTCAAAATTATATTGTTGGAGTAAAGCAAGCCATCGATCGTATATTGCCCCTTTTTATTGTTTTTCAATCAGCGGTCTTAGTGCTTTGTGGTCGCATTCGACGGCAAATGTGTTTCCTCTTAAATAACTAGATCAATCCGTAATGCTTGTCACTACACCGAGTAGTTCCAGTTTTGTTGGTCCGTACGATTTTTGTCAATGATCTAATGCTTTTGAACCAAAACGAACAATTCTGGTTTTTTCGAATGTTCCATTTTCGTCCATATGTTTTTGGTAAAGCATGTATCCAATTCCTTTTGACGATGAATCAACAGCCAAATAAAAAGGTAAATCAAAGCGCGGAAAAGCCAAAACATCTGAATTTAATAAACGGTTTTTTAGTTCTTGAAAGAAAGGAAAATTCTTGTTCGTTTCTCCACACAAAAGTTGCACCTTTTCGTAGTAACTGTGTAAGTGGTTGTGTAATTTCGCTATATAAGGGAATAAATTTACGGAACCAACCAAATAATCCCAATGTTCTACGGAGCTCTTTGACGTTTCGTGGAGACGGTAATTTTGTAAAGCTTGTACACGTCCGGAGGTGGTTTAATTCCTTCCGCTGAGATGTGATTTCCCATTAATATACAAGACGACTTTTCAAAATGGCATTTTTGAGGATTTAATTTCAGGCCTGTTTTCCTAAAACGGCAGAAAACATCATTCAAGTCTGTTAGATGTTCTTCAAAAGTATCGGAACAAACCAAAACATCGTCTAGATAACACAGACATGATTTAAATGTAAGACCAGATAATACTTTGTCCATTAAGAGCAGAAACGAGTTCGGTGCTGAACTTAATCCAATCGGCAAACGGTTGAATTTAAAAATACCAAAACATGTATTGAATGCGGTGTTTTTTGAGCTTGATGGATCTATTTTCATTTGGAAAAATCCGGATGAAAGGTCGATGAAGGTTATGAAGTTCGGTAGTCCTTGTGAAAAAGATTCCGTAAGGTCTTGTAAATCAGGTATTGCGTAAGAAAATTGTTGGCTTTGGTGGTTTAAATACCTAAAGTCACAGCAGAACGAAATTGATTGAGACTAACATCTGTATTATATGGCGGACCACGTTTCTCTGCATTAACACGCTTTGTAACTAGCACAATAGGGCTAGTAATTGGAACATCTTCGTTCGGGTTTACTGGTGAAATAATTCCTTGTTCTAGCAAATTGTCCAAGTGATGTCGTAAAACCTCCTTTTTATCAACAGATAACCTATATGGTTTCTGATATTTCGGTTTGGCATCCGGTTTTAGAATTATTTTGTGCGGAACAAGTCAGTAAAGCCTAAATTCGAGTTGGATTTCGTGACGAATAAATCTTTATTGTCAAATAAAAACTGACGCAATTGTTCAAATCGGTGACTATCAAGTTCGCTGTTGTAGTGTCGAAAATTCGAAATAAATTCTGTCATTTCATAACTTAAAACATCTGTACCGACGTGTTTGCCGTTGTTCGAAGTGTAAGCAACATCAGTATTAGTTTGTTTTACCACATCGATATTTTGAATTATCTTGTCAGTTGAGTCTTTTAACGGAAATAATGCATTGTTTGATGTTATTTTCTCAAAATTTGCTAACGATTTACCTTTATATAAATCAATGCTACAGTTGTTTAGATTTAACACTTTTATTGGTACACATCGATCTATTGTCACGGTCACAGCGGCTTTTGACACAAGCAAACCTTTCGACAGCATCTACTTACTAGGCGTACAAATTCCTTGTTTTCCTTATAAAATGTTTGAAGGCAATTTTCCCCATAGACAGAACTTCCGGTGTCAACCAGAGCTGAGACTTTCATGAAATCGAATCGAACTGTTAAATATAAAAATTTGGAATCTGAATTTGAACAACTAAAACGTTCGTTGTTACTATCACCGTCACTTTCGGACATGTAGATGAATCACTAGTATGAGTAAATGCTTCAAAAATGTTTCAGTGTTATTTACAGAACGGGATGGTGATTTGTCACTAATTCGGACAGCACTTAACGACGCTCTCCTGAGGGAGCGTGCCCTGTGGCCCCCCAGGAGATATTGGTTTCCCTGTTGATATTGATGACAGTTTCGAGCGGAATGACCTGTGTCATTACAAAAATTTGACATTGCATACCTGATTGCTGATTGCTTGAATTTGGTTGTTGAAACATGTGAGAGCGACATGTTCATTTTGGGAACAAAGCTGACGCACACTGTCCGGTAATAAACTACCATGTCCGTTCAAGTTACAATACCGTCTAAGGTGCCCATTTCCATTGCACTTGAAACATGGAGTTTTTCTAAGATTTGTAGCTGTGTGTTGGTCAGATACAACTTTATGTTTTGTGTCCGCAGTTGGCTGACCCCTAGTTTGTAAACTATTGACCAACTCAGTCAACTGGTCTATTTGGGATTTCATGCTTTATATTTCAGAATTTTTTGGATTTGAAAAGTGTGGTACAGCAGAAACGAAATTATCTGACTCTCTGTACTTATAAGCTTCGCCAGTTGTGGCTATAGTCAGCGCTTCGGACACATCTTTTGGTTTACATGCATGCGCGGACATAAAATGCGAGCTTGTCAGGGAGACCTTCGATAAATTTAGCCATAATTTCATGTTCCGGTTTCTACAACATATTACCTTTTTCCATAAGATTACAATAAAAGTCTTCAATTTCTTGATTCATTGTCAATTTCATGTTTTTAAATAATTGATTTTCGATGACAACCGATGAATGTTCCCAACTAAACTGAATATATTTGTCTGAAAAAAAGTTTCCTAACAGTTTACCAGTCCAAGCTTGGACTTAGTCCATTGTACCATGTCAAAGTTGGGCCTTGTAGATGTAAATGAAAAGCAGCCAATATTTTTGTATCGTCCCCCTCGTCATCTTGAAGATCGTGAAGCGTTGCAAAAGATTCAAATTCTTTAAGAAATTTTGATCCGTTATATTTTGGATACCAGGAGAATTTACTACAGGACACCAATTTTTCCATTTTTATAAATTTTCGTGCTTTTGGCCTGACGAAGATGGATGATGAAAAGGTAGGGCTTGAAGTTAAAGATGGAAAACCATAGTATGACAAACTTTGGGGGTCTGATAAATCAGAATCGTCGGTGTCTATGATGGCTCGAAAAACTGTTTTGAGCCAGAAAATCGTCACTCAAAACAGGGTGAGATTCATCGTTAGCAATATCAAAATCCATTTAATGGAAAGGCATGTCTATATGAAAGCATGAATAGCTACGTGTATATTCAGCCTCTCTCCTGTACAAAATATACGGGTGTCAAATGATATGATAAAGTTTAAGGGGAGTTTTTTTGTAGTGAATAGTTCAGAAAGCAATCCTATTTACTGAAATTAAACTTGTTTGGAAAGGCAATCCTTTCCATTAAAAATTAAATTGTTTGGAAAGGCAATCCATTCCTGCAACGGATAAGTACTTTAACAAAAATTGTGAACGAGTCCAGTTATCTTAATTAACCATAGTTTGGCTAACAAAAGTTTAGGTGAATTTCATTCGTATAGCAGCCAAAACGGAAATTATATTGATTAACGGAATAATTTCTGTAGTCCCTTCTTCTGCTGCGTTTCAAATCTTCTGAAAATTTTGGGGACCGTACATTCAATAAACGATTCAATTCGTCAAATATAAGAATTAACCTTTTCGATCTGGTCCCTTAGTATTCTGTCTTCATTTTTAAATTGCCATACATTGTGCCCGTACCCTTTGCTTTCGTTCCAGTGAAATATGAAAAATATCGGTATATGAACTAACTTTACGCTACTTTCAAACTGTCTGCAGTAATGGTAAATGTTTTTAAACAAGATAAAAGTTTGGATACAGCCGATTCAGTTCTTGACCTTAAAGAAATAAACGGACCATCCTTCTGCGTGAGATCACAAGTACCGACTCAAACGGACACACAAACAGGTCTCGTCCCGAGTCTTGCAAGTTCCTTCGGAAGTTACTCTTTTAAGAGATTTAGGCGATTTTCCGCTGTGGCGCCCGATTCACACCAAAATTCTATAAATGTCTCTGGATTAACCCGAACGTGTGGCTGAAATTTTAAACCTTTACTGTCAGACAACAAAATCTGCTTTTTGTGCGGGCTTTTCAATGGCTGCAGGCGGTACTTTTCCACTTGGGATTGTAAAGATTTATCACTCATGAATAATAAAAAAAAAAATGCAAACCTTTCCTACGCATAAACATCCATACAAATATCGTTTTGGGTTCTCCACCATGTAACGTTGCAGTCTTGCAAACGTAATTAAAGTAAATGACGATCTCAATAATTGCTACTTTACTTCACAAAAACATGTGCAACACCCAAAAGCATCAAACAACACAGAGACCAATACGGATACAATGAAATCCGGATTACAGCATCATCAACACACATAAAGAGGAATGACTCTCGCATATCTAACCAAACGTCTTGACCATACCATACTGATACATTACACAATATTTTTAACTTGTATATTTATGCATTCTTTCTTGAACACTTAATATCTCAAGTGAGTTTATGCATGGGTGACCTCATGGGTGATGTTCTAGAATTTTTGAAAGATTTACAAACTAAATTCCTCTTTGGGTTAGAAGAAAAGATGCCTTTAAACTCAATAATTAATCAAGCTAGTTCAAAGATAAGTACTGATCGTAATTTTTTAAAGGGATTATGCGGATTTATAAATGAGGAAAATACAAACGACCTTGTAAAAACTCGTTTTGTTTTATTTCGGATTCAATTCGAATAAAGCGTATGGATACGCTCAATCTTTTCTCAAGCGAGTTTGAAAATGTGGGATAATTCAAAAAGTTTACATCCGATTTGAATGAAACTTTGGAATATTGTCAAATATCAGTTTGGTAAGAAGCCTATCAATTTTGGGGGAAATTCGTCAAATTTCAACGTCATAATCCACGAAAAAACGTTAGAAATTTTAACAAAAAAGTTGTTTCCGGACAATAACTCAAAAAGTTTACATCCGATTTGAATGAAACTTTGGGATATTGTCATATATTATGTTGGTAAGAAGCCTATTGATTTTGGTGAAAATCCATCAAATTTCAAGGTCACAGTCTACGAAAAACGTTAGAAATTTTCACAAAAACGGGAGTATCAGTGATTGCTAGATCGAATGTGCAGCTAGAGTGGTGGATGGAGGAGGATCATAATAACCTGCGATTAGTTGAGATAAATATTTCATTTCTGTGTTACAAATGAATAAATTCCGGTCTCTATAACCGTTTTTTACGAATATGTCGATATCTCAAATAGGGAGGTGGAAACAAATGTGTCGTGAAAGTCTGACAACTTTGGATAGAAGGAAAAAGCAAAAGTAAGCATGAATCCGTCATTCATTATTACGAATCTAGAATCAAGCATGCCGTAACGTCTTAAGTAATCTAAAATTTTCTATGAAGACAAACATGCTTAAATGCAAAATTGCATTAAAGAGTGCAAGTTAAGAGCTCAGGTTGATGCACCATTTAAAAGTACTTGTAAGATGAGTTTGTCTCGAATCCAGAGGACGAAAAGGATTAGCAGACAGCTGACGAGCAAAGAAGGATTCGGAGCGAATTAGGCTTTAATTCAGCAGTGGATACGAGATCAGCTTCTTAGAAGACGAAGCCTGGAGCCCTAAAATTTAAATTACTACCACTTACGCTAAAGTACCAATGTTTAAAATTATGACTTACAAAGTCTATTAGCGTCATTACATATTTTGACTGGTGTTAAGCAGCAGCTTTCCCTCACAGCAGTGAGACAAAATAGCATCTGTAGTAAATAAACTGGGGGCAACATTTCACAAAATAATGTGATCTTTCAAAAAACCTTGACAATGTTTTTATTAATAATCAAATCGTTAGGAAAACAACGTCATTCAATTACAAGTTATCATGTATTTGTTGTCATTTTCGTAATCATAATTCAAAATAAAAAATCGGGGTTTCATAGCTAATTTTCGAATGGTTGAACACCGAAATTTCAAATTTTCTAATAGCTTACACAGAAAAGATAAATAAAAACACTAAAATAATAGATTATAAAAATTATGTCCATTAAATTTTCTGAATTTCTTTATATAATGTCAAGCAATTGTTATACATGTTAGTAGTGGAAACAAAGAGGGTGTTTCTGACTTAAATTTTTGTATATTGGGAAATAACTGGTCAAAGTACTAAAAATGGTATTTTGGGGAGTCAAAATTACCTCCCTTGTTAAAAATTTTATTCTCATAATTTTTTCCTGTACCGAACCTGTTTATGCAAAAACTGTGTATATCAACCATTAATAAATTGAAGTAATACTAGGTATAAGACTTTCATATTTTTTTTACTTTGTGGAAATAAATAGTTTTTAATGAAAGAAATTATTAAAAATTTTACCATAAATGTGATATCTATTTTGAGATTTTCACAAAAAATGGCGGATGGTGTACTGCATCCCCTTAACTTTCACCTCTGGATAACCACTGGCGTTGAGACCAAATTTGTGTTAACTGTTGCAAAACGTGTTTGCTTTATTGATTAACATACAATTTATGTATTGCTGGAAAAAAATTTACCCGCAAATCGTAGAGTCGCAATTAGCAGAACATGGAAGCACGCGATTGTAGAATTTACAGTTTTCTGGTTCTGAAACGAATATATATTCTTCTGTGAAATGAAACATTGTATTTATAGCAATGGAACCAATAACCAATACTTTTGTATCAGTGCATAATAATTCTTAATCGTTTCCCGACAATAGAGAGCGTGCTGTATGGTACTGCCAAGGGTCGATTCGTCCGCAATGTAAGTGCTGAATTATACTTTTCATCAGAGTTTTTTTTAATATATATGCACAAGTTAATATGAAAAATAAATAACTCGAGTCAGTTAAAGATGAGCCATGTTCTTGACTTATTAAGGAAATATGTCCCTTAATACTTTTAAATAATGTCATTATGGTCTAATAAGCTCTTTTACTTAATTTAATTCCTTTTTGTTTATTTGAAGAAAGCACGTGTTTTAACACAAAATATCAAAAGAAAGTGAAAAAAAGTGCTGATCGAAATTTGATATATGCTCCTTGATACATTTGTGTAAAATTGCGAACGGTCTGGTAAGCAGTGCAATGGTTTATTTTGTTTGAATTTAATTAAGACTGCTGAATAGTATCCCAAGCGAGTTTTAAGATGTATTTTGACGTTTTGTAAAAGTAATGTTCTTCAAGCCACTTTAAAAATGAGAAAATAAGTGTTTGTTGCCGAAAAGTGATTGGAACACTGTTTTTCATTCTTCATTATCTGCCGCTTAAGTGTTTGGGTATCATAGTAGTAAGTGATTAGCTAAGATACATATTTGTTTTACGAATAAATCAAATCTAAGCTGTTTTTGATATGTTTTAAAGATTATTTCGACAGGTTACAGAAAAATTGGGAAAAGACGATCTTTCTTACAGGATGGTGCCCGGAGACCGTATTTAACTGCTACTCATTGTACCCTACTTTTAGTATAAATTGCCGATCGAATCCATGACAACTGACAGGTGCTTTAGCTGTAGCACACCAGGCCACTGTAGAAATAAAGACCGTAAAACTTACAAAGTAACAGCACAAAGCACGGAAAGTCTGGTTTACATCAATATTACTTGGGCAATATGACAATTTTATTACTAATTATTTCTATTGATTAATTGAATCTCGTGTATTTCAGATTTGTTTCATATTTGGTTATAAACGGGTTTTTGTAAATAAATAATTGCATGTGGAAATTAGCATCATTTAAAAATTATTATGTCGAGTTCCAAAACCAATATACAGTCAAACAGTACCAGTTTTTTGCAACTAGTAGTATGCCAGCAACAGATCACCATGCCTATTTTATGCAAAACGATCTGGTAAAAACTGGTAAGAAAGTTGTCTATGTTCAGAAAAGGTGGCTATTACAATTGAAGTTTTTTAATGCTGGTAGAACAGTTTAGATTTATTGATTAACTTTCAGACAAATAAATTACATTGTTTTTTATTGCCTATGAAAGTTTTTTAGGCTTTTTAAATTGGTTTAACATCAGAGCTTGTGATATTCTTTTTTTATTCTACTCGCATTTCAATGTGTATAGGAAAGAATTAAAATGACATATACAGGCAAGGAACCTATATAACCATTATACCATTGAAAATTACATGTCCAGCAAAGTGATTATATAATTACATAAAGATGTTATAAATGTAGAAGACACATTCTAAATGTAGAAGACACATTCTAAATACAACTGAAATATTGCTTGCTGGACTTTAATATAGGATTGAAACATAGTTTTTCATAGATTTATCGGTATATTAACAAGACCAAATCACAAAAAAATTAAGGTCCTTCGGACTTGTATGATATGTTATAACATACGGGTTCGAGTCTTACTGCGGGCAGGGTGTACTCGACTCCAATCTTAATTGACAAGGATTGCCAGTTTTCCTAAAGAAGGTCGGGGGTCTCTCCGGGTACTCCGGCTCCCTCCCTCAATACAAACTGGGCGCCATGATATAGCTGAAAAAATGCTGAAAGTGGCGTTAAACAACATTAAAAAAATATAACTTATAGTTCTATAAAATTCCATTATATATTATTTGCTTTGAAATGATAATCTCAATTCCATGATTGTTGTGTATTCTAATAGCGAGTTTGACCTGACGTATTAATATTTTGTTGAATTTACGTACATAAAAATGAACACATAACTAAGCTTAAACTTAATTCTTTAACTTCAGGGCAGGCAAGGTGCTCAACTTCAAGATTATTGCCAACAATTGCCAGATTTCCACTTTCTTCCCAACAAAAGAACGCATGACATAGCTGGACAAAAATTATGCAAATAATTGATCTGAGAAGGCATATAAAACAGATCTGACACTGGCAAAAAAGTCTTTATTAACTATTGAGCTTTCATTTTTCATTTTGCACACGGCTTAGTGTGGTCATTTGCGTAAACCGTCTTGCTAGTGCATTATTCTCCTCGGGTGATTACGCATCCCCTTAATGGGGAAACAATACTCGCCGGAATTTATACCAATCCTGTGAAAAAAATATTTATAATCATTCTTCAAATTTGATATGTACTGTTTACTACAGAGGTCAGTACTTTCCAATTATTGCCAGAACTCAATGATATTCGATTAAGTCAAAGTTAAAAGTAATATTAATGTATCAGTTTAATACACGTTAAGGAATTGACATACAATAATATTGCATATTAAATAGATTATAATAATTACCGACAGAATCTTAGACTACCATCCGCTAAACATTCGTATTCTTCGCAATTTTTGTAGTCTTTGAATTTGCTATTCAGTGGTAACACATGATTCCGATATTTGCAGTTCTTGATTTCTGGTGTTAAAATATAAATACAAATACAGAAAATATAGGTTTATAAATAGATTAACTACAATTACATATAAATCTAAGAAATATGTTGTATAAACAATCTACCAAGTCTCAGCAAAGACTATATTACGACCTCGCGTTTATCAGGTTTATCCTCATCAAGACTATAAAGACGATTTCGGTGCTAGAAATTATGTCACTGCATTGTAACATTATTGGGTAATACACGATTTCCTATTTCTCTCTGATATTTTGACATATCAGAATTCAGGAAGAAATCACTGTGTGAAAGAAGGTCGAATTTTCTGTGCTTGGGAGGGTTTAACACTGTACGTTGAGTTGCCTTGCACACTAGGGCTCCTGGTCCGATTCAGAACCGAGATTTTGGGCATTTTTTGAACTCGTTCAAATCTTAAATATTTTTTAATTTAAAAAGTTGTAAATCAGTCGCATAACGTATATATTAGATAAGAGCAAGATATTCAAAAAGACGAGTTGTACGTTGGACTTTGTTAACATTCCATTTATTACAATACATGGCTGTCTAAGTAACTACGTTTATCACTCCCCCACCCTCTTACCGATAAGAAAATCGTTAGTCGTTAATATATAAATATACATACCGCCATGATCTGGAGGTCCCAACCCACCGCAGTAGGATTCGGTAAGGAGTGGACAGCAGAAGAAGACAACAAAGACCGTCAGGTAAAAACACATTACCTCCATGTCGATACAAACATCTATAATGAAGATTATCTAGAGTGAAAGATGGTGTACTTATAAAGAAGTGTTTACAAAGAAAGAGTCGTATATAATATTTAAAATGCATTAAAGTTGTCGTAATTGACACCCTGAGGTTTTGATACCGGATACATAAACGTCTTTTTGTACTAGTAAATCTCGTTATTACTTTTATTGATGAAGTTTTATGAATTCAGTGGTTAATTTCAACAAAAGAAAAAGAAAGATTACAAATAAAACTGTAAACTTTCAGTTTAGAATTGATTAGCGGTTTAATTATGAAAGACGCCAACCATAACCAAGTATTTTTTAAAATGTGACAAGATGTATAGATGTTTGTTTGTTTCAATGACGTTTAACTTTCAGCATTTGTTTTATTTGTGAAGGAAGCCGGAGTTCCCCGGAGAAAACTCCCGATCATCGGTAGGAGAACAGGCAATCATTGTCTGTTCAGATTGGAGTCGAGTACACCCTACCCACATTGAGACACGAACCCGCAAGACGTTTCTTGTTAAACCAATGGCTTCATGTCACCTGATAAAAATCATAATTTAAATACAAATGAAGTACGCGGGCTTAGCTATGGTATAATCAAGCAACTTTTTAAAGTTATTCCCATAGCACCCAGAAAAAATAGTGGTACGGTCGGACATGGGACCAGTAGGGTGGGGTCTGGGGGCGCTTAAGGCCCCTAGAAGCTCTAGGGTTAATGGTGCGAAATCCTGCATTCTAGGAGTTTCCAGGCACTAAAAAATAACAATAAAAAATCGGCGCGGTTTTCCGTACCAGCAATTTAAAGTGGTACGGTCGGAACCGTACCGCTTGCTGCAGCAGTGATTCTATATTGTAAGCCCCACATCTTCCCGTCATTCAAAATACCAAATTAACTGCATAGAGCGTCTAGACTGACAACTCAATTGCGTCTCGTAGTTTAAATACGTTAACTGGTAAAATACGTGGTATATAAAACTAAGAGTGAGAAATCATATATTACATATAGAACAATGGAGATATCAAAATATTCCCAGATGTCAACGAATATGTTCTAAATGCAAAATTGTTAAGGATGAAAAATATTTTCTTTTACATTGTCAAATTAACACTCTACCAAGATATATTTTGTTTTCAAATATTTCCAAAATCAGAACATTTAACTTATGTTCAGGACTTTATAAACCGATCATTTGTAATGCGAAAATATGGTCCACATCGGTTAAAATGTACTAGCTATATTAGAAATAATAAATGTTGCACTTTGAGTATGTTTGTATTTGTGTGCTAATGTTTTTGTTTATAATGTTATAATGTTGCTTTGACCAATATGGGTGTAATTTGCAATAAAGAATTGAATTGAATTAAATATACATAAAACATGAATGAAACTTGCACCGAGAATGAATAAAAGCAATAAACTTACATTGCGTCATGCATTGCGTGTATTCTCGTAGTGGAAGCTGTTATGACACTAGAACGATATAAAACTGCACAACTTATTGCCGAGAAGCAAAACATATGAAGGCATGGGAAAAGGGCAAACTTGATGGGTGACCACGTGGGTGATTTTCATTTGAGCAACTGCCGTTTTCAGTATTTTCTCAGGTTTATATTATAATGAGACAGGAGGGATATTAATGTTTTTTTAGTTTAGATGGTATTTTTACTTTCAGTTTCATCATGGAGTCTCGTTATCATGGAGGCGAAAAGGTCTAGATACGAAATGAAAACTGGCAAGTCTTATCAATTGAAGTTTATGTCAACCAATCCTTGCATGCAGTAAGTTTCGAACTCCCTGGGGCCTCGGTGGCCGAGTGGTCAAGGTAGTTCGTCTACTATTGATCACGTGGTCTGTCAACACTGAGATTGCGGGTTCGATTCTCACTGCAGGCAGGGTGTACTCGACTCCAATCTTAATTGACAAGGATTGCCAGTTTTCCTACCGCAGGTCGGGGGTTCTCTCCGGGTACTCCGGCTTCCTCCCCCAATAAAAACTGGACGCCATGAAATAGCTGAAAATTGCTGAAAGTGGCGTTAAAACACATTCAAACAAACAAAAAAAAAAATCGAACTCCCAACTTTAGTGTTGATATGTAAGTGATCAATTGCAGAAGACAACCCTTACCACTTGGCCATCGTTGCCTCATTACATTATCACTTTAATCTGTCAACAGCTTGTCACATACATTAACTTACATGAGAGGATGCTGGGCTTGGAGTTTCCAATGGTCGACACTGTGCAGTCCACCACTGACCTCATATTTTTTGGAAAAGACATAACAAATGCTTAGGTGCGTTTTTCTAATGGATCACAAGTGCAAGTCTTATGCTTCAGCAAAACATTGCACTCCACTCCAAATGGTGGATAGTGTATACAAGCTAGAGGTTTTCAAATTTATCACTGAGGACAGATAGGCTAGATGATCTAACAGACCCAAGAAGTATTATATCTAGTTGTCAATGCCGTGGTTATTTTAACTGACTGATAGGGGATTCGCTTCCCTGACCGTTTTCTACACTACATTACTTATATCCAGTTTCAAATCCCCACCAGCTAAATTCTGAACAAACCTGTTAGTAATCAGTCCATTAAGGCAAAATATTAAATAACCAAAACTATATACGGCACTTTTTTTTAATATAGAGCAGTTCTCTATAAAAATCTAAGGTTTTGAATTGGTTGTTCTGTGTGAGGTCATATATTTAAAAGATTTTTTGTGTGTGGTTCTCTTTTGAGGTAGTGGTTAAGAGAAAAAACTTTTTTCATTTTAATGCTTGGTTGCTATGGAAACCAAAAACTCAACATTTTTGGCCCAGATTTTAGTGAAATTTAGTCAAAATTGACCATTTTTAACTCTTTATAGCAAAATGTTTCCTATAGATATATCTTAAAGGACAACATAATATCAAAGAATAACATTTATTTATAAGTTTAAAATTATAACATAAAGAAAAAGTAAATACATTTCTGTATTGATCAGGTAAAAAATTTACATGGACATTGTCTCGTTAATCTCTGTGTTTCTTCCCAGATCCGTATAATAAATGGACGTTTCATTGGAGATATTCTAGGAAATTTTACATAAATCCAATAGGGCTAGTACTGTTGATTATGCCCTGGCTGACTTGGACCTCATCAAACGTATAAATTATTTTGAAGTTAAACATCCAACTTATTTTTCAGACCATTGTCAAATTTCTGTTCATTTGTGTTGCAACATGTCAGAAAAATGTAATTATGTCTGTTATACTAGCTAAAAAATCCTATAAAATAGTAAACCTTGGTAGGCACCCTAAAAAGAAGAGAAAAAATCCATGGACAGATAATCAAGTTAGGGAGTTAAAGAAAACTGTAACTGATTTAGGTAAACAAATAAAGCAGAATCCATATAAATATGCAAATAAAAAAATACTTTTTTATAAAAACTGCAAAACACTAAAAAGGTTAATAAAAAAGAAAAAATATTTATATTGAACGTCAATTAGGGATGAACTTTTAAATTGGAAGTAATCAGATCCCAAATTATATTGGCAGATTTTAAATAATGTAAGATACTAAGATACAAATAACAATTCATTTGATGATAACTTAGACTGTGAACATGCAAAAGAACACTTTCAGTCCCAGGGTAAGCCATCAAACTTTAATTCAGATTTTTCAGTAAGTGTGCAAGAAAATATAAAAGACATAGATACTATAAATGATAATGAAATTACTGAAAAACCTTTTGCTATTACTGAAGTTTAAAAATGTATAAGTAAACTATAGAGACGAAAACGTGCAGGTCCTGATCTAATAATTAATGAAATAATAAAATACAGTAGTAGTATAACTTGTAAAGTCATAACTAAATTATTCAATTTTATATTAGACACTGGTCAGTATCCAGAAGAGTGGAGAAAATCACATGTAAACAGTTTTAGTATTCAAATCTGGTGATCAATCTGATTTCAATAATTATAGAGGCATTTCATTGCAAAACTGTCAAGCTAAGCTGTTCAGTTTTGTATTTAATGAACGATTAATCAAACACTATGAGAACATCTTCTCCAATAACCAAGAACTTAGTAAGAAAGGACCTATTCTTACATATAAGAGTGAAATTTGGTATATGGATGATTATTTTTCAATAAGTAGATCAATTTATAGAGCTGAGCAGAGTGGCTCAAACTGTGATACACTAGCTCTGGAAGATAAGACTTGCTATGAAAGATTCATACTAAATTTTGCAAATATGTTTTAGGATTGAGAAAGTCTGCAGGTAATATTGCAGCACAATCTGAACTTGGCAGACTTTCTATTACAGAGTTTATAAAAACTCAATCCTTATTATATTTTTGCATGTTACAACCATTAAACCCTCTTCTGAAATAGGCATTCAGTATATGTAAATCTATAAATTCTAATGGAATTTATACTTGGTATAGTTTTATTAATACCTTTTTAAGGAATATGGTATGGAAATTAAAAATTTTGAAAAATTAACAAAACCATTTGCTTGCTTAAAACAATCATTAAAAAATAAAATAAATAAGACAATAAATGATTCATATGTAAGGAAAACATTAGACAAAATTACATCTTTTAATGAAAGTTCAAAGTTTTATTTTTACAGTAAGTTGAAACACAAAATGGAACCAGAATATTACTTGACCTTCTTGAATTATTTTAAAATTAGACAATTATTTACGAAATTTTGGACAATCTAATTAAAATTAAATCTTTCACTTGTTCCCCCCTTTTTGTTATTGGTTGCTGCGTATACACGCAGCGACCATGCAAAAAGGGGGGCAAGTGAAAGATTTAATTTTAATTAGATTGAATTTAGGATGAGTGATCATTCCTTAGAAACTGAAATGGGGAGATATAAAAATATCCCAAGAGAAGAGAGAATATGTAAGAACTGTGATTTAAATGAAATAGGCTAATGAACATCATTTTCTTCATCAATGTACTTCAAATGAAGTACTTAGAAAGAGTCTTTAAATTAACATAAATAATCAGGACTTTGCCAATCACAATAAAATAAATAAATCAATATTTTTATTAAATAACAAGTCAGAACTTTTGACACAAATAGGAAACTTTTTGAAGCAATCTACTGAATTGCAAAAGATTGGGGTCCTAGTCAGTCAGAGGTAATGTATTTTATTAATAAAAATAAGTTTAATTCTGTATGTATATATGTTATATGGTCATATATTATGTATTTTGTTCTGTATTGTATTTGCTCGACCCACATGGGTGTAATTTTGCAAATAAAATTATTATTATTATTCATTTTCTTTTCAGATAATAAACAAAAAATGAATAAAATGTGGTAGGAATAATAATTTATAGTATTTAAAACAATTTTAAGGGTTCAAAAGTGCTGAGTCAGCATAATTCAAATTTTGTTTAATAGTCGAATAAAACAACAAAAACTAAATTCAAGTTTTTCATTTCAGGTACTAAATAATAAATAAATAAATAAAATGTGGTGGAAATAAATAATATATAGTTATGAAAACAATATTAAGGGTAAAAAAAGTCAGCATTATACAAATTTTGTGTAATAGTGGAAAAAATGGTTTGTTTGTGTTTCTTGTTTTATGCTTGGTAAAAATAGTGTAGGTACAAATGTAGGTAGGCAGGTAGTGAATGAGAAGTAGATTCTTAATTTAAGATTGCTTAAGCAAAGATGGCAATTAAAAGGCTAGGATTGGTATGAAGAACTAGAGTACAAATGTATGTATGGGAACCAGAAATACACATATTTTTTATATGGCTTTAGTTGAAAAGTTCAAAGCCTTTAAAAGCTAGCATTCTGAAATAAAACCCAGGGTTACCCAGGTACAAAAAGTCGTTCACTTTGGGTAATGTAACATGCAATCTATGTTGGAAAAATGTTCAGAATGTACACTATTCTTTATTTTATAATATGGAATAGATTATTGACCCATACATCACATCCACATCCAATTTATTTTAAAACCCGGAAAAAAATCTTCCCAGGGTCCTCGTTTTTGTTATGTAAATTTGCAACCACTGACACTGTTGAAATTGACCAAGTCGATAAACAGAATATAACACTAACACTGAAGCAAGACTTTCAACAAAACTCTATAACAAACGTGATGACATCAATTTTCCATTCTTGTGTAGCAACATTTCATCCGCTCCATGGAGTTTACATATCACAACTAATCGATTATTCAAGAGCTTGTGAGACAAACATTGAAAAAGTATAGAGCATCACGTTTGACACACAAATTGATAACACAGGGTTACGCTGCTCTTGATTGTTTTCACTTAAAAAATTGTTATGGAAGACATCATGCGCTCTTAGACAAAATATGAGATCTCTCAGATATCAAGCGCTCATAAAGAAAGGGGATCTCTCAGATATCATGTGCTTCTAATGCTGCTGATGAAGGACAGATGGAGGGACGAACAGAAGTAAATCAGCATAACAACATTTTCACTCATTCAAAAAATCTTGTCTAATGTCATTTATTTCTGCCACTCTTCTTGCTTCTAGATCGTCATCTGTTTTGTTTTTCTTACACATTCTCAAGAAAAAACTTGTTATTTGTGTCACAGACAATATTTCATCATATGTAAATCTTCTTGTTCCGTCAACATTTTTTGCAGTCAACACACTTTCAAAAACGTTAAATGGATCTTCTTTGCGCCCAGTCACTATTCCCTGGTAAAATTTATTCATTAAATAATCTTTTTGGTTTTTGTCAAATCTTTTGCATATTCTTTCAGTTTTCTGTACTCAGACAACAGTGAGGTCACTCTCAGTTTCAGACAATTCTTTTATTTCAACAGACTTAATACACCACAGAGGAATGAAGATTCAGATAATGTTTCTTAATACTTTTTTTTCATTACATCTAAGTTTGAAGTAAATTCCATTTCAAGACGACATTTCCCAACAAATTGGTGCTGTAAGAGTTCTTTCGTGAAAATTCTTCTGTGCAGCCATCCAAAACTATATATGGCACTTCATTTTAATATATAATTTACTTTACATCACAACAACCATGACCTTCCATGGCATTCTGTATAAGATTGTTTCCAAGAAATAAATGTTCCAAAAAAACCAAAAAGCCGTTTTAAACATTTTTTTACATTTTAGAATAGTCTCAGTGATTACCATAATTTCTTTTAGCAACAATATATATATATATTATACAACCAATCGAGATAATTCGATTTCGTCCTCCTCCCACATCCTACAGGAAAAGTTTTAGGAAGATTATAGTTATGCAGTGAAAATCCAAATCATTTTTAAAAAATAAGCGCAAAAATGCGACTCTGTGAGGAAAAAAAGCATAGCGAAAAATAGTATAGTCTAAGCTTAAAAATCAATCTAATTACATTTGAATCTTTCACTTGCTCCCCACTTAGTCTATGGTCGCCGCGGCTTACAACGCAGCGAACAATAACAAAAAGGGGGAGCAAGTGAAAGATTTAATTTCAATTAGTTAGAGCTAAAACTCAGCCTTAATTGTTTGAAAACAATATTTAAATAGACCTATATTTACAGATTTTCAAGGAATATCTATAGAATGTCTAACAAGTTACTGGTGCTAATGATAGATGGATTCCGTTGGGATTACTTTGATAAGCAAGGACTAGAACTACCTGGGTTTTCTCAGCTGTTTAAGGAAGGCGTCAGATCGGAATATTTGGAACCCGTTTTCCCGTCCTTATCTTATCCAAATTATTATTCTTTGATGACAGGTATAGTTAGCTTTCTTTAAGTTTGAGGACCGTACACAAATTTCTCTTAGTGCATTTATATGGTTTATGACTGTTTTTCATTTCTTCATTTCGTGAACGATTTATGATATTTCTTTATTTTTCTTTTTAAATTGGTTACTTTTTAGTACACGGAGCATATTATCTATACGAAGCAAGAAACATTACATATACAGAAGTATCAGTTCGTTAACGTAATTTTTGCCTAAACCATATCTTACTGTCATTTGTTGATGTGAGACGTTTATTGCACAAGTAAAACATAAATCATTATGTCATGTTTGCTCAATTATGTTTTCAAGCTGTGTTTATGTTAATAATTCTATTCATGCTGTAATTTATTTATATTAAGTGCTTTGATTGGATAAAAACACTTAAATGGCGTCATCTCAGATAATGTATATATCGATATTTACTCTGAGCGGACTACTTTCTGTATCCAATGTAAACAAGATGGCGTCCTCCTAGAGTATCGTAATGTTTTCTCTGTCGCAATTATTTCCAATTAAATCGACTGAGATTTCAAATAAAATATAATATATATATATACAATTTAGTGTTTCATTTGGTTTTTTTCCTGTTAATATCTACAGAAACGCGATTCCTTTGGTACTATGTTCTCCATATCCCTACGCTTTCCGGCCTAGGTACGTTTTAAGATCTAGATGGGTTTCGGTAACTGTTTTTGCTGTTTTAAAAATCGCAACGATTATTTCACAGAATTATAAGGATTAAACACTGGGTTTTAGGAAATTATCAATGTGTAAACTCCGGCGACTCACTCACAAACTAAGGACTTTATGTCAAGTTTGTGAGTTTAATCCTATAATATTGCCTTGACCCTTCTGATGTAATTTTGCAATAAAGTTATTATTATTATTATTAAACAAGTTAATTCAATTAAATGTGCAGTATAACAATGTAGTGTTTGTGTGCACTGTCGGTGTATATTTGATCCATTAACGATTTTGATCTGTGAACTCTTTGTGTAAGAAATCATGGTAACTTTATGCTACTCAGTATTTAATTTTAAGGAAAACAACGAATTAAAATCAATCAATCAATAAATCAATCAATCAATCAATGTCAATTAAGGATTATATTGTGAGGATCATGGAATGGTTGGCAACTACATGTATGACGAGGAGAGAAATAAGCACTTCGATATGATGGCGAACGAAGAGTGTAAAAAACCTCACTGGTGGGAGGGAGCTGAACCGTTCTGGATTACTGCTGTAAAACAGGTGAGTTTAATTTAAACAAAAATATCATTATAGTGTGACAATGTTTAGTTATGCGACCAATCCACGATCTTTCATAAATGCGCACAACAGAAAAAATATATGCATCTTTTGCTAGGTTAAATTGCAGCTGAACACTTTTCAACACAAATGCAAACATATACAAATCTTTGTCAATCAGATGATAGATACTTGGTTAAATTATATCAAGTATTTTGGCAAAATTTCACCGTACTGTAAATTATAACTTGTTTAACGACACCCTGAGTAAAGCGACTTTTCGTTAGCGGATAGGAGACTGCCAAGGATTTTGCTGTTACTGAACTCACATGTGATGTAGTGGGAACAAAACAAATCGAATTAAACTTAAATCTTTCACTTGCTCCCCCCTGTTTGCTATAGTCCCTGCGATTTAATTTTAATTAGATTGTAACAAAACGGAATTTGTTTGGGATCACACGCCATATTTTTTACAACTATTTACTCGAAATAAGGTGTTAGCATTAGATGCCAGGTTCGAAGTGGTAGTGTAACTACATTTTGTTTCTTTAGACTGCACATGACCCTCACCTTAAAGGTCAATACATAGTACATTGAGTAGATACACCATCAGAACTGATAGCTTCTGCATCCCCCGTTTTTGCAATATGAAATGCTCCTTTGTCCTGATATTTTCTCATTCATTTTTAATGTGACGAAACTTCCTGCCATGGGAAACTTGGGACGTCGTTGGTATGGCTTACACTATAACCATATATTAAATCAATCTAGGGTAAGGAGACCGGTATGTTTGAATGGAGCGGAGGCGAGTTTCCGCATAAAGGGATAAGATCAACATTTGATGTACCTGCAAATGGCGAGAAGTGGCCGATGGTACCGGAAATGAAATTAAACATCGATAAAGCAATCGTGATTGATATGGCAGGTAAGGGTTTGATCTGTTTTTATGTTATTATTGTAGTTTTATTGAATGCCTCACAGAAAACTTGATAAAGCAAGTTAATTTTAGGTCGCCATCACGAATTGGTTTTCTGGGACAATATGCTAGGGTTCACATTGCTCCACCAACAGTGCTGTCCAGTACGTCCCCAGGTGGAGGATAGGGGATGCCCCTCGTTGTGCGTTGTCAGACCATAATACGGAAAGCATGTCCACGGACCATAGAGGGAAACGTGTTTGAAGATTGCCACGCTCCATGCAGGATAAAGACTCCTTTTGTAGATTACGATAGGAGTACATATGCTCATTGTAACCACTAGTAAAGGCTAATTTTTCCACCCCTACGTTCGTGACCTTATATCAATTTTGACCATACAAACATGACGACAGCCAATACTGAAATATGATATGCTCGCCCTTCCGGAATACATTATATCACTCCTTTGTTCAGCGTTGTTGTGTTTCTTGTTTGTTTATTGTACGTTTTTTAATATTTTCTATGGGTTTTTCTGTTGGCCATGACTTTGCATTTTGTATTTTTATTTTGTTCGTTGCTTGGTATCTTCTGATTTTCTTTATATTCCTACAATTTAATTCTTGTAACATGTGTTTAATTGTTATGCTACAGCGATAGTACGTCGAATCTGGACATCAATTCTAAGTTGTATGCATGAAGCTATGAGGCAATCCTACATGTTACCTGTATAAAAGTCAGCCCTTTGCGGTCTTTGTAACCACATCATTGAGACAATTGCTTGTATTTAAAAAAGAATCAACATCAATAATATTTTAATCAGTTTAATTAAAATTAAATCTTTCACTTGCTTTCCATTTTTGCAAAATAAAAGAGAGTATGATTGAATGCGACTAGAATTCAAGCTACAAGATAAGGTTTTCTGCAAATAAAAGGTCATTACAGATACCAAGGTTATAAAATTTACTACGCCAGACGTGCGTTATGTCGATCAAAACGGGGCCTTGGTTGCAAAATGCAGGTAGTTGGTAATCTACTATTGATCACGTGGTCCGTCAATACTCAGTTTGCGGATTCGAGCCACACTTCGAGAAGCGTGTGCTCTACTTCAATCTTAATTGACAAGAATTTCCAGTTTTCCTATCGAAGTTCGTGGTTTTCTCCGGGTACTCCAGTGTCCTGCACTAATAAAACTGGACGCCATGATATAGCTAAACACTTGCTGAAAGTGGCGTTAAACACCATTCAAACAAACAAACAAACAAATCTTATTAAGATTTACCAGTGGCGCTGGCACCCAAAACTTGTTAAAATCCAAATGAATAATATGTTGTATTGCTTTTATCATTCATTTCCAAACCGTTACACAAAATCCGGCAAAAGCCATCTACACCTTGTAAATACCTACTTACTTAACTAACTCCGCCTCATTTCTAACAGATTAGCCAACAGTGACGTCATTATTTATAAATATGATAAAGTATTAGTCTTTTCAGATGATTTAGTCTGAATTGTCGTATATGGCTATCCCATTAGATAAACAGAAGATATGGAAAGAAAGCACTTAATATTCAACCATTGTAACAACCGGATTCGTGTTGTAGGAGTGTATGTAGCTGAATTGGATGACTGTGGACATTTCAATACACAAGATTCTAGCAAACTGGCGCAAACAATAAAGGCAATTGATTCTGTAATAAAATCATTACTAGACAAGCTTGAAGCCGAATGTCTAAAAGACAAAGTAAATATTGTATATATTTTCTGATCATGGAATGGCTGAAATCTCCGAAACAAGAACAGTTGATATCTCAGAACATCTTAATTCCAAAGATGTCGAAGTATTTACAGACAGGGAAAATATGTGTAATATTTGGGCTCAAGAGGGAAAACTTGACAAGGTAAAGAAATTACATAGATATTAAAACTATTTCAAGAGTTAATATAGTACGGTAACATGTACGAGGACAGTTTGCTTTCTGTAACGTCATTTTGCTTTTGTTGTTGTTAAGGTTTAGATTTTTATTTGTTTTTTACTGTTTTAACGCTTGGTAAATATTTGGCCTCCCAAGACGTTTAGCTGGCGATAAGATATAATACGTTCACCTAGCACAGGTAATTAATGATAGTTTCTCCAATTTTGACGTAATATTTCAACCGCTTGACCGGTGTGGAGAAAATATTTCTCGTCACTAGTGAATTTGTTGTTCTCAGCAGTTGATTGGTTAAAAATAAAAACGTCACAATAAGAACTCATGACGTCATAAACAAAACACCTTCCATTTACCGCGTATTCAAGTCATGAACGTAAAATTGTGGTTGGGAGAATGTGTACTTCGTTTCGCAAATTTACTACTTTTTAAAATTAGAGAAACAGAATCTTACATTAGTACTCTTGGATTATCGGATTTCTCCAATCTCGATAGTTAAATTATGGAAATTTATAAACTTCCATAATTTGACTATCTCGATTGGCGAAATCCGATAATCTACTCATACCAATGTAAGATCCTATACATCTTTGATGTCTTATTACTATGATTTACTAAAAAGGTTATCCCCTGTTTTGGAGTGCTAGAGCAGTTTCGAGGCTCTGTGTGATGAAGTAGTAATTCGAATGTGCCCATTTATTTGAATTTGTTATAAGCTGTTCACAGTTTAGTTTTCAGCTCCATGCGAACATGTTAATTAATGGATTGTTACGGCAGTAAAGTTCGGTCTATATGCAACATAGCACTACCAATACAAATCAACATGGCTTTTCATGCTTTACATGAAAATCTCATTTTTGTCAATATTTAGAGAATTAGCCAATTCTGACAGTTTTTAAGCCAACCTGCATAGCGAACACAAGTCAGCATAATGGTCTAATACAAAGGACATTCATAACGCGCAAATCTTGTTTTGAATAAGATTTACCAGAAAAAATAGTGACGACATTTTAACAAACACTCACTTAATCGAGACTATACCTCACAACTAATGAAATAACCATTTACGTTGAGTAACGGTCCATGGTACTATTTTAGGTTTACTGTGCGCTCCAAGGCATGAAGAACAGTCACATACAGGTTTATAAAAAAGAGGAAATACCTGACCATTGGAATTACAAAAATCATAAATTGGTGCCTCCAATAACGGTGACTGCAGAGACAGGATTGGTTTATATTAACGGTAGGTAGTCAAAATAATGCTTTAATTTGAATTTATGCAAGTTTCTAAGACAAATTAGTGTGGCACATGATATCGCTAGATCATCCATTCTATATTCAATAAAATTTACATAAATGAAGAAATTGAAAGATTCTTGTAATTTAACATAAAATACGAAGAACGTATATACGGGGGCGTAAGTATTTTTTAAAGAAAATACCAAAACTAACTTATACAAGAAAATACCAAAACTAACTTATACAGAGTACAATCAGTCCCTAATGACTACTGAAAACTATTAGCAAACATACTTTCATTAAAGTATCGTACAAGGCATTAGAGAGCATCTGTCCAGATACATATCAATACACAAGTGGTTTGGGGTGTTACTCTTAACCAGAGGCTCTTAAGAGCCTGTACCGCTCACCTGATTTTATAGGCAATAAAGGTTGCATTTCTCTGATGTTAAACAAAGTCCTGTAATTTTCAATAATCTTTAAAGAGGACCATCCAAACAATATTGCTAAAAAGTTTTGTTTCCATTGGTTTACGGGTTTTATAGAGAAGAATACATTTTTTTTTAAATGGCCATAGGGTCCTATATTAAACTAAGTAATCTATGTAATGCTGTGGTGGCCTTTTTGATTTTCCTATTGGCATAAAAAACAAACTTCACAGAGGACAATCACATCCAAACAATATTGCTATTAAGTTTTGTTTCCATTGGTTAACCAGTTTTAAAGAAGAAGCCTTTGAATTTTTTTCACATATTCCCATATGGTCCTATGTCAAACTAAGTCTTTTGGTGGTGGCCATTTTGATTTACCAATTGGTTTCAGAGAAGAAACCTTTTTTAAACTTTTTTCCATAGGGTCCAATGTTAAACCAAGTCCTGCGCTGGCGGACATTTTGAATTTCCGATTGGGATAAAAAACATGAACATTATAGAGGACCATCCAAACAATATTGCTGGAAAGTTTTGCTTCGATTGGTTAACCGGTTTCAGAGAAGAAGCCTTTTTAACTTTTTTCCCATAGGGTCCTATGTTAAATTACGTCCTGAATTGTTGGCCATTTTGAATTTCCAATTTTCATAAAAAACATAAATTTTATAGAGGACCATCCAAACAATATTGCTAGTAAGTTTCTGTTTCCATTGGTTAACCAGTTTCAGAGAAGACACCTTTTTTAACTTTTCCCCATAGGGTACTATGTTAAACTAAGTCCTGCGGTGGTGGCCATTTTGATTTTCCAATTGGCATAAAAAACATAAACTTTATAAAGGACCATCCAAACAATATTGGTAGTAAGTTTTGATTCGATTGGTTAACCGGTTTCAGAGAAGAAGCCATTTTTAACTTTTTTCCTATAGGGTCCAATGTTAAAGTCCTGTGTTGGCGGCCATTTTGAATTTCCAAAGTCATAAAAAACACAAACTTTATAGAGGACCATCCAAACAAAATTGCTAGTAAGTTTCTGTTTCCATTGGTTAACTGGTTTCAGAGAAGAAGCCTTTTAAACATTTTCCCATAGGGTCCTATGTTAAACTAAGTCCTGTGTTGGCGGCCATTTTGAATTTCCAAAGTCATAAAAAACACAAACTTTATAGAGGACCATCAAACAATATTGCTAGTAAGTTTCTGTTTCCATTGGTTAACTGGTTTCAGAGAAGAAGCCTTTTAAACTTTTTCCCATAGGGTCCTATGTTAAACTAAGTCCTGCGGTGGCGGCCATTTGGAATTTCCAGTTGGCATAAAAAACATAAACTTTATAAAGGACCATCCAAACAATATTGCTAGTAAGTTTTGTTTTGATTGGTTAACCAGTTTCAGAGAAGAAGCCTTTTAACACTTTTTCCCATAGGGTCCAATGTTAAACTAAGTCTTGCGGTGGCGGCCATATTGGTTTTCCAATCCAAATAAAAAACACACACTTTGTAAAGGGCCATAGAATGAACATTATGGCCAAGTTTGGTTTCAATTGGCCAAGTGGTTTCAGAGAAGAAGATTAAAATGTAAAAAGTTTACAGACGCCGACGACGACGACGACGCCGCCGACGGACGCAAAGTGATAACAATAGCTCACATGACCCTTTGGGTCAGGTGAGCTAAAAACGACTTGTACTGCAGGGAATCTGTGTACCCCACGATGGTCGTACGATAATAATAATCAATTAGTACCTTTAAGACAATATTATGTTAACTTTACACAGATCATATAAAATAATGAAAATTTTCTTTCATCTGATCAGATTTCCCGTGTTCTCAACAATATCTTCACATATCTCTGTCCATTGAAAACAATGTTTCCATCGAAACAATGTGCATAGATGTTGATTACAAAAAACAAACGAAACATCATGTAATTTATAATTTATATATTTTCAGCCTAAATATCCAACTGTAACATGTGTAGGATTTCATGGTTATGAAAATAAAGACCAAGATATGCGGGGAATATTTTTAGCTACTGGCCCAGGTAAAATATAAGGAAAATACATTTTCACAAATTAAAGTTTTGTGATTGGCAAATTTATAGTTGAACTAATTGTATTACACTGTTTTAATGAAAGCACATCAGTATATATGAACTGGCATTCAGATATTATTCCTGATACAGCTTTTATGTAGGGCCATTCTGGTATTGTGGAACAAAGTCAAACGAACGTCACATGCTACATTGTTTGTCCTTTCAACTACGATCAATATGATCTTTGAAGTTTGAACGTATTGCATTGATATAATAACGATTGTATTGAAGCACTCAACCGCCATCACCGTGATTAGGTTAAATTGAATAATTTTATAAAGAGCATTAGCAAAATCTTACCAAATTCACAATGAAACAGCACAAGATACTAGGCTTCCTCCAATAAATACTGTATGCGTGGACTTAACCATTGCTGACATTTGCGGGCTTAGACATAGACTTCGATTCTTACAAAGTGTTTTCAAAAGGAGGGATTGTAAACTTCAATTGATATGTTTTTGTCTTCACCACACTCGTGTTCTCTTTCACATAAAATAATATAAAACAGGGGCGGATCCAGGAATTTGTGTTAGGGGAGGCGTAAAAGTTCAGCGACAAAGTTTTCTAGACTCGTTTTTTTTACTTTTGCGCCTTCTTTTAGCTGGCTTTTTTTCAATTTTGACCATAAATTATGAATTTTCTTTCATGAAATATCATATTCCTTTTTCTTTTCTCTCGTTTTCCCTCTCGTTCTCTCGTTGTCTCTCTTTTTTAGGGGGCGTACGCCCAGTACGCCTTTACTTGGATCCGTAAAAAAAATAAACTGTAGAAAAAAATTTCCCATCGAATTGGTAACTCAGCATGCAGGTGGCAGTGGCTGTTAACTTCGTTTTTTACTAAACATGCCATAGTCTTTAACACGTGTGGTTTTGTTCACATTTTCTATTCCGACATAAAATGTTTGTGTTCTTACATAGCAATGTTTGGCGTGTATGAGAAAATACCTTTGACTATACATGTATTGTCACAATGTTATCTGGACTCGTTAATGACATGTAAATGTGGAAAACTAAAGGGTCTAGAATGGTGACAGGTTCTTTCTGTCTGTTTGTTTGTTGGAATGGTATTTAATGCCAATTTCAGCAATTTTTCAGCTTTTATTATGGGGGCCGGAGTACCTGGAGAAAACCCTCGACCTACGGTATTAAATCTGGCAATCCTTGTCATTAATATTGGCATCAAGTACACTCTGCTCACAGTGAGATTCGAAACCTCAACCTCAGTGTTGATAGACCACGTGGTCAATAGTAGATGACAGACTACCATAACCAAAGAGGCCCCGGTTTTGAATCTATACCATAGTCTCAAACGTGTATATAAAGTTTAAACATTTATTTTGTTGTTGAAACGTAATGCCGGCAAACAATTTGCTTCTTGTAGATTTAGTAGTATAGATTAAAAAAAACAAGCAATCAACAGACATCATGTACTTCGAATTTTACATTTTTTTACAATGGAAGTAAATAAAAAATATGTAAACTAACCAAGTATTGTTATGGAAATAATAAATCCATCTCCCAAACCTTTACATGTTTTTGGAGGATGTAATTTATTTTCTAGATATAAAGAAAAATTTCAAAATTGGACATGTTCAGGCTGTTGATGTGTATCAAGTGCTGTGTAAGCTGTTACAATTGTCTCCTCTAGATCATAGTGGTACATGGAGTAATGTGGAACAAATGTTTGTTTAAATGACAAATATGTAATAAAATTTAAAAGATTCATAATTAATTAATATAGAATTACTGCATTAGCTCGTATCATCAGAATATATGCATGTTTATATCTTTTACTAGCAGAGTTTTGAGTCTGATGTCGGAGCACATGCTCGAGGGTAATAGACAAGGATTGCCCATTTTCCCTCAGATGATTTGGGTGAAAAATATGCTGAAAGTAGCTAAAATCTCGTATAAATTGATAACATACTGTCTCGACCGACAGTCATAATATGAAGCCGTTTGAGCTCAGCCCTCGGCTGTTACATCACATGGTTTATATTTACAGAAGTCTATACTAATACTACCTCCTATTTTCCTTTTGATATATATTTTAAACAAGATGTTCAAAGTAAGGCTAGTTGGAGAATTTGCTTGTCAAATTATAATTTGTTTTCGGGGCCTCTGTGGCCGAGTGGTTAAGTTAGTTCGTCTACTATTGATCATGTGGACACAGAAACCCTGACTTGTGAGGAAGGTGGTCTGTCAACACTGAGATTGCGGGTTCGATTCTCACTGCAAGCAGGGTGTACTCGACTCGAATCTTAATTGACAAGGATTGCCAGTTTTCTCCGGGTACTCCGGCTTCCTCCCTCAATAAAAACTGGACGCAATGATATAGCTGAAAAATTGCTGAAAGTGGCGTTAAACACCATCAAACAAACAAACAAAACAAGATGTTCAAAGTAAGGCTAGTTGGAGAATTTGCTTGTCAAATTATAATTTGTTTTCGGGGCCTCTGTGGCCGAGTGGTTAAGTTAGTTCGTCTACTATTGATCATTTGGACACAGAAACCCTGACTTGTGAGGAAGGTGGTCTGTCAACACTGAGATTGCGGGTTCGATTCTCACTGCAAGCAGGGTGTACTCGACTCGAATCTTAATTGACAAGGATTGCCAGTTTTCTCCGGGTACTCCGGCTTCCTCCCTCAATAAAAACTGGACGCAATGATATAGCTGAAAAATTGCTGAAATTGGCTTTAAATACCATCAAACAAAACTATAATTGTTATTCAAAAACAAAAGTAAAAAGATAATGTGAAAACATCAGTACAGTATATTTTGAAGACTTTTAGAATATTCATTTAATCCACATTTTTTATTATAAAAATCATGAAGTTTGTGCAACTTCTGGAGCAATACATTGTATAACCATGGTCATTTTATGACGTTTTATTTTATATATACAAATGTGTATTTAGCTTGTGAATCCTAGATCTCGGGGTTATGTTCGATTTATTGGCTCATAATCAAAACAGTCATAAGAACTGAGGGAAAAACATCTCCTGATTTGTAGGTCAATTAAAAATGAATGTTGATTGTTAATGTTGTTTGTGTGTCTTTTTCACAAACATGTATAAACGAAACCGATCTTGTTTTCATTTAGTGATACATCCAGTCCAGTTGATTCAGGGTAACGAAAAGACAAAACTATTGAGGCTGAAATATCTTCGATAACTCTCGACCAACTAAGTCAAAATTGTCTGGAAGCATTTATTTGTTTGTTAACTTGTCCTCGTCCTTAACATCAATGAAACACTGCTCTCTAGACGCATGACAACAAATCAACCAATCACTAAATCAGTGTTTTTATTATCAATACCAAGCAATATGTGACAGTCAAAAAAGTGTAAACAGCACACATATTGACTGGTGTTATGCACCAACCTTTCCCCACCGCAGTAAAACAAAACTAATATTAACATACTAGGGTATCAATTGAGGCAACATTTTACAGATTAATGTAATCTGAAGTCCGAGAATCCTCTGCCGTTCAACGCTTTTAGCGCTTTTAGCGTTGGACGGCAGAGGATTCTCGGACTATGTAATCTGTAGCAATCGGTGTACAAGTTGTAACTAAGAATGCAACATGGATGATTATTATTTATTATCATACAAATCGTAACGAATATCGTCATCCAATTACAAGTGACTGGCATTCCAAGTTGTTGTCATATTCGTCTACTATCTGTACAGAGCATCGTTCTCCACTTATATACTTACATCCTTGTATCTCTGGATAAACACCGGCGTTGAGGCCAAGTCTGTGTAAATTAATTATATTATAGCATCCATAAGCTGTTGAAAAACGTGTTTGTTAATTTGAAATAGTAAGTATTAACAAAAAACCCCGCAAAACGTCTTTCACGGTCGGTAATCGCTTATGCACCACCAAATGCGATGATGAGAGCGATTGCCGATTAACCAAGCACGACGAGGCATAGGCGTAGCAGCCTGTACGGCAGGTACGGCTTCCGCCGTACCAATAACTTTTTCAGGTACGGCTTGCCGTACCAATAATTTCCAGAAATACAAAAAAAATATATTGCTCACGAAACCCATCTTTTAAGACCTGAGATTAATTGCTAGGAAATCGCCAGAATGCAGGATTTTGCACCATTTACTCACAGAGCTTCCGGGGGCCTTAATCGGCCACCGAATCAGCTGCAGTAAAGCCACCTCTAAGAGGTGGATCCTGATTAGCATTCCGCCGTACCAATATCAAATGCGATGCTACGCCTCTGCGAGGTAAGGATTTTTGCTCTTTTCATTATATTATTATCGGGTATTTGACAAAAAGACGAGGTTATTCTGCGGTTTTATTAATTGCCTACTCGGACACAAATTAAGAAGTGCAAGATAATTGATCTGCCATGCTAATGCAACACCATTTTTTGGTAAAAGAAACACTAACCAAGCCCAAAAAGGATCAAAAGATTGATTTTTTTTCTAGAAATGAAACATATCCATTAAAGTTTCATAGTGAAAAAAATCGTTTTAAACACAAGAAAATGTATTTGTGTTTTAGTTAGATGTTACTATTTTGTCATCAGTCAATAGTAATTATGTCATGTTAAAATCACCTAATTAACAGAAAATTTCTACGTACATTGTACCAAGTGCACTCCATGAAGTAATGAAAACAACCACGGAGGAGGGAGTACGTTTATACGAAACCAATCCGCATTTAGTGAACTACACCTATTGCTGAGCCTAGTATGAATTATATTTAAGTTCCTTTCACCGAAACAAAGTTATCGGGTGGTTTTGAAATTGTCATTTATTGTTTCAAATTTGAATTGATTTCAATCTTTATAGCTGTTACATACACAAAAGAATTTGTAAAGTTCTGATTAATCTAAATGGGTATAACGTATTCATCGCTGCTACGAAAGGTGCATGCTGAAAACTTAATTGCTAATTGTGGCATCAGATGACAAAGGCATTGTGGGGCACGAGTGTTTATGAATAGAATAAAACGTTTTGAGACGTTTGTAACGTCCACTTCCTCTAACAGTTTCAAAATAAATTGACTGCCTACTAGCAAACATCGGATATAATTGTTGTTGTCAGTTTACACATTCTGTAATCTACAAAAGGAGCATAAGCTGGACCAAACGCGGTAAGCAGTTTTTATTTGTCAGCCAAAAAACCGCTATATGACCACTTCGAAACTTACTATAAGTCTTTTTGGTTGCGGCATTTCTGCCCCCTTTTATCATTTCACTTATAATATTTATGGCCTATAAATCCCCCAAAATACAAATAAATAGTTAAAAAAAATTTTTATATAAAAGCCATTAGGCAATAAGTCCGTGCGAAACCGTTTTACGGTAGTCAAGGACGTAAAAAACCCCCATAAGTAAGTAAGCAAACATCGGCAAACCTGTACTATGTACTTTTCTTTTCATAACATTTGGTCGTGCATGAGCGCGATTACTGGCCGTGTCTTATACGGTAGAATTTTTAGCAATTTTTTAAGACTGACCTTTATGTTGTACCTGAAATCTTTTTTTATTGTTTGTTTCCAACGGTGTCCACATAGTCGGATTTTATGTTACTTTTAGTTTTGGAAGATTAACCGTTTTAGGATCTAACTTCTGCTTTCTAATACTTTTAAGGCGCCCCGAAGAGTCTTAATTAGATGAAACGCACCTGGCATTGTCAATTATGATTTTGGTTTACTTGTGTTATAAGGTATAAAGCATATTAACAAAACTAATATTATTTCCTGCCGAATGAGTTCTTTTTGCAATCAGGGAAAATGTCTCTTATTTATGATCATATTCCACGGTGCAGTGTATATCTAAATTATTAATATTTTGCTAAAAAGGAAAATTTACCCGCAGAGCGTGCTGTCACCGTCAGGAGAACACGTGTAATGCATACACTTTGCATAATCATAAAATTCACTGTTCAGCGGAAGCACACGATCGTGGAATTTACAGGGTTCTGCTTCTGAAACAAATATAATTCGTTAAATTTTATGCATGCCTTAATCGTATTGGTCCACGTGTGAATGACACACTGATACAAGAGGTATAAATATTTTAAGAGGCAAGTTATACGAACAAGACACTTTATATAAAAAAAAATATTGTAATAAAACCATATTGCATTCTTTTTTAAAGTGAACATTGTAAACCTTATTAACCTAAATTAAAACTTTTTATTTTGCATCAGTGCACAATATGTTAAACTGTATTTGGCCACGGCATGCCGGGCATCAATTCGTCTATATTGTCAGCCTTTAAGTAATTTTTTCCATCCAATTTTGATATGATTTATGCATTCTTTCTTGAAGACTTAATATCTCAAGTGAGTTTATGCATGGATGATGTTCTAGAATTTTTGAAAGAGATATGTCTAATTTACAAATTTAATTCCTTTTTGGATTAGAAGAAAAGATGCGTTTTTACTCAATAATATATCCAACTAGTTCAAAGATAATTACTGGATCGTAATTTTTTAAGGAATAACGCGCAATGATGAGGAAAATGCAAACGACCCTGTAAGAACTCGTTTTGTTTTATTTCGGAATTAATTTTAATAATGTAGCGTATGAATACGATTGTTCAATCCTATCACAAGCGAGTTTGAAAATGTGGGACTATCAATTGACTACAACGGTGTTTGTATTTATAACTGTGCAGCTAGAGTGGTGGATTGAGGAGACCGGAATCAGAATCATAAAAACCTGTGATTAGCTGAGATAAATAGTATCTATCACAAGTGGAAAGGAGAGACAAGAAAATCTCAAACACAAGGGCAAAGATATCTTGTCCATCCCGAGGCTCTGCCTTTCGTCCAAGATTTCATCATCCTATATAAGACGCAAATTAATTACTATTTCTAATATTAAGAATGTCGGACAAATCCCCGCCCGGACATTTCCCCGTTCGTCATTTTTGTAGGTCCGGACATTTCCCCGTTCGTCATTTGTGTAGACCCGGACAAATCCCCGCTCTTGAAATTGTAAGGTGGACAATTCCCCGCTCAAGCTATTTCATAAATTACTTAAATACGAAAATACGAAAATATTTAAAATACGAGCATAATATAAATTTGAAAGAATCTAAGTCGGCCATTTACCACTCCTTTGTTATAATTATTAAGGTATTAAATGGCATATATTGTAATATATTAATTATGTGTGAACACTATTTTAATTAATCCTTTACAGTTTTCCGACTTTTAATAAATTTACTAGAGTTTGAGTGTGGTTGTTGATTAATAATGTTTGATCGTGAACGATATTAACAAACACTTTTAACATCTTATTATCTCCACAAATGAGACAATTAAAGTTGTTTGACAAACTTACCAATTACTCAAAAACATTTCGGCAAGCATCTGAGAATACAAGGCTGCTTCTATCATTTAACGCAAGCTACGTGGCGTCGTGTCCAGGTGGAGGGGTTACAACGGGCGTACAGGGAAGAAGAAGCCATTATTATCTCCACAATGAGACAATTAAAGTTGTTTGACAAACTAACCAATTACTCAAAAACATTTCTTACTATATAATCTGCATAAGTTGTATTTTACAAAAAAAAACAAAAACAAAAAACAAATCTGTCATGGAGATCATCATATATACCTTGCTAAATGAAATAAACATTTTGGACCACAGTATTCAAGTTAGTTTTCAATCCTAAACAAACAACATCAATATTATGTCTATTAATAGTTGTGGTAAATAGCCGTACTTTAAATATTTTCGTTTATACAATAATTTATGAAATAGTTTAAGTACGTTTAATATTAATATTACGTTTTCAGGCTTGAGCGGGGAATTGTCCACCCTTACAATTTCATGAGCGGGGATTTGTCCGGGTCTACACAAATGACGAACGGGGAAATGTCCGGACCTACAAAAATGACGAACGGATACCTAATATTAACGCATCTTACCTACTACTGTGAAACTAACGGTTAGCAACACCCGGGTATATGACCTAGCAACGCCCCGGGTATATTAATTTTGTAACGACGTGTAACTGATCTCTGCAGATGTAAGACCTCCAAGACGGTCAGAGTGGGGAAACGCTCCGTTACCCATGTGGGGTACCGGAGTAGGCCAACGTTACATCGGAGCAGCCCGGCCGCTAGTAGGACATATGCTGCCGAGTCCTTCGACCAGGTATCCCGAAGGCCGGGCTTCGACAAAACCACCATGGTGGAGTCCATGGATTACTAACCCTAACAACCGTCCGACCGAGGGTATTAATTTACCAGTGTAGGACGTTAAAAACCACCAATCATCATCGTAACTGATCTCCACCACATTGGTCATTCGGGTCGTAGCATTCGAACGAATAGGACGGTCTCCAGTGTCTGGAATAACTCTCTACCTGCGTAGCAGTTTTTCAGTATCTTCGTGGTTGCCAGCATACATAGCGACGATAAGTATTTTATTTTTTTTATTTTTTTTTGCATATTTCTGTTCCCTTTTAAATAGTTTCTATTTGACTTAAATTATATTTGTCTGCAAATATCTGTCATTTAAGTTAAAATCTCAGTTTATTCCCAATATAAATTAGGTCAATAAATAAGTTTTTCTCCCTGCCTAAAAACATTTGCTTCATTTCATTAGTTTAAATTTGTAAACCGCTCAATCACGCCTAACCAAAAAAGAAAACTTTCCAGCCCCGACTCCCCTCATCAGACCTCCAAACAGCAAAAGGTCACTCAAATTCAGAAAATTCAGATAAACAAAAATGATTATCCGTTGAAGAAACTGTGGTAATAAAGTCTAATAACAGGGCCTTCCTCAATATCATGGCGCTCAGTTTTCAGTACATGATACTGAGCTTCCTAGGGGATAAAAGCAAGGAGTCCTTCAAATTTAGGAGGCTCAAAAGTTGCTACATGGTACATGTTCCAAACTACTGGACGCAACAAAGCTAGGGCCGTACGATGTAACGGCTTCATTATACGACCCCAACTTTAAAAGTAAAATTAGTTACCAAAAAATCAATAAAAAAGTCACGACAGCCCTAAATACATATTTAAGACAATATGGCGATACATACAAACAGATGTATTATCCCTTAAAGAACAGGAACAAAGATTAAACAGCATAACAAAATCGGTAACTTCCCACTTGGTCTACTCCCATTTGGTCTATTCCCATTTGGTCTACTCCCATTTTGTCTACTCTTGAAAATTCATAATTCCTATTTTGTCTACTCAATTAAATATAACTAGATTTAAACTTGGTTGTTACATAACATTATGGTGTATTAGAGTTTGTGTATTTTTTATATGTTTATTTTGCATTATTTCACAAATGTTTGTATTTCAATAACAATTCAATTGCTAAATAAGCATTTATATTTATTGCTGTTATACAACTGGTAACTTAATTGTTTACTCATTATATGTTAATACTTACTTTAAGAACATTTGAATTCTCTTAATTTTTAACTTTATTTTTTTAATACCAATTTTATACTCCCTTCATATGGGACACTATAATTTTTTAGAGTAGACAAAATGGGAATAGACCAAATGGGAGTAGACCAAATGGGAGTAGACTAACTGGGAGTAGACCAAGTGGGAATGAACCACAAAATCGACGTCTCCCTAAAAGAGGTCCAAAAACCTGGCTTTTTAATTGTGAGACTAGATTCCCAATTAAAAGATGTAAAAGAGCTAAAAATGGATCATACTTTAAATTATAGATTGGCAGAATATAAACCTAATCCAAAGTTCTGTACGGTCTGTGCCAAATAAGGACACTATGCCAAAACTTGCAAAAATCAAAAGCAAACTTGTATTAAATGCTCAGAGCAACATGATACCAAAATGTGTAAATCACAAATTATTAAATGCAATAACTGCAAGGGTAACCATCAGGCTAACGATAAAAAATGCCCCCAATATATATATCAAAAAACTGTTTTAGAAAATATGTACGCAAAATTTATGACGTTTGACGAAGCCAAGCAAATGGCTACACAAAACAACAAAGCTCCAACTTGTCCAAATTCAAATCCAGTAAAAACAAATAAAACTGTCAAATGCTCGAATAAGCAGGAAACACCTGTCAACTTAATAAACAATAAAAACGCGGTCAACTTAATTAAAGATAAAACACCGGTTAATATTGCTGAAAAAACATCCGTGATAATTAACAACAGTCCAGATGACACCCTATCATACGCCGACATGTTAAAAACCCCGCCGCGATTGGTAATTGATGAATCCTCACCACAGGAGGAAACTCATTACAAAAACAATTCACCCATAAAACAAACTCCTAAAATTCCTAAGCAAGATAAAATCACTAGAGTAGAAAATAAAACAAAAAAATTGGATACAATTTGTAAAGGCCATCCTGGACCTATCCAAGCACGGTCATAAAGGTAAATCCATAAAGAAAAATCAAGAAAAAATCTTAGAAAAACTATTAGGATTCCTTAACGGACAACTAAACCTTAATCTCCAAGCATCGGAATTTAATTAAGTAGCCACAGCCATATAGTTATAAAAAACGCCCAGTAATAATTATATATAATGGGTCTATACATCCTACAATGGAATGCGCGCTCGCTTTACGCTAACGCAAATTCTTAAAAAATTTCTTAGACGAAAATGAAAAACCCGACGTTATATGTATTCAGGAAACCCACTTTCAAGGTAACCGATACATAAAACTTAATGGATATCAACCACCTGTAATTAAAAATAGAAACGGAATAAAAACAATAAAGGTAAAATAAAAAGTAAGGGAGGTGGCGTAGCCATCTATGTTTCAAACTCATTAACATACACGGAAATCGCCTTCCAAGCCGAAAACATAGAAATAACAGGTGTTACCATAAATTATCAAAACGATAAAATTAATATTGTCAATATGTATAGACCCCCCTGACCAAACACTAAACTTTCAGGATTACTTTTTAATAATATAAATCATAAATTTAGTCCTACTAGGCGACTATAATGCAAGGTCTTCATTATGGGGGTCTATTAAAACTGATAAAAATGGACAAGTCTTAGAGGACCTAATACAACATATGGACCTCATAGTACTAAATGACGGGTCAGGCACCCGTCTAGATAACAACGGTAACACCTCCGAAATCGATCTAACATTTGTTTCCCCTTCACTAACTAAAGATAGTCAATGGGCAGTTCTGGAAGATCCACCCGGTTCTGACCATTTTCCAATTCTAACTGTATTAAAATCAAAACCAATTAAAAATGAAGTATGTACGGCCCAAAGGTGGATATATGATAAAGCCAACTGGCATCTTTTCTCCAAAATATGCCAGAACGTAAAGATTGAAGACATAAAACACCAAGATATTAATATTTATAACACCAACATATGCCAACAAATTACATCCATCGCAGATGCAGCCATACCAAAAACAAAAGGCAAAGTCCATATAAAAATTGTCCTTGGTGGAATACGCAATGCACGGAAGCTAAAAAAGTTAAAAGGAATAAATTACGCAGATTCGATAAAACAAAAAATAGCCAAGATCTAGATGAATATAAACAAGCTTTAAACACTTTCAAAAATATTACAGACAAAGCGCGAAAAGAATATTTTCAAGACTTTTGTTCAAAATTAAATCACAGGTCAAATGTTAAGCAGGTTTGGCAAACAATCAAAAATATGAAAGGAACTAAGGTCTCTAGTCTACCTACGCTTGTCCAAAACCAAAAGCAAGCGGTAACTAATAAACAGAAAGCTAACTTGTTGGCAATGTCCTTCGCGGAAGTTAGTAGCGACCAAAATCTAGAACCCGAATTTAAATTGCATAAGGAAAAATGGCACAATGTTTTAATTTGAATTTATGAAAGTTTTTAAGACAAATTTGTGTGGCACATGATATCGCTAGATCATCCATTCTATATTCAATAAAATTTACATAAATGAAGAAATTGAAAGATTCTTGTAATTTAACATAAAATACGAAGAACGTATATACGGGGGCGTAAGTGTTTAAAAGAAAATACCAAAAACTAACTTATACAGAGTACAATCAGTCCCTAATGACTACTGAAAACTATTAGGAAACATACCTTCCTTAAAGTATCGTACATGGCATTAGAGAGCATCTGTCCAGACAAGTGTTTTGAGGTGTTACTCTTAAAAACGACTTGTACTGCAGAGAATCTGTGTACTCCACGTTGGTCGTACGATAATAATAATCAATTAGTACCTTTTAGACAATATTATGTTAACTTTACACAGAGAACGCACCATATAAATAAATAATGAAAATTTTCTTTCATCTGATCAGATTTCCCGTGGTCTCAACAATATCTTCACATATCTCTGTCCATCGAAACAATGTGCATAAATGTTGATTACAAAAACAGACGAAACATCATGTAATATATAATTAATATATTTTCAGCCTAAATATCCAACTGTAACATGTGTAGGATTTCATGGTTATGACAATAAAGACCAAGATATGCGGGGAATATTTTTAGCTACTGGCCCAGGTAAAATATAAGGAAAATACATTATCACAAATTAAAGTTTTGTGATTGGCCAAAGTTTATAGTTGAACTCATTGTATTACTGTTTTAATAAAATCACATCCGTATATATGAACTGGCATTCAGAGATTATTCCTGATACAACTTTTATGTAGGGTCATTCTTGTATTGTGGAACAAAGTCAAACGAACGTCACATGCGGCTGATTTCATGCCACATTGTTTGCCCCGAAAGTGTCATGTTTTCTGCAGTTGAGATTCCTTTCAACTACTATCAATATGATCTTTGAAGTTTGAACGTATTGCATTGATATAATAACGATTGTATTGAAGTACTCAACCACCATCACCGTGATTAGGTTAAATTGAATAATTTAAAAAAGAGCATTAGCAAAATCTTATCAAATTCACAATCAAACAGCACAACATACTAGGCCTCCTCCAATAAATACTGTATGCTTGGACTTAACCATTGCTGACATTTGCGGGCGTAGACATAGACTTCGATTCTTACAAAGTGTTTTCAAAAGGAGGGTTGTAAACTTCAATTGATATGTCTTTGTCTTCACCACACTCGTGTTCTCTTTCACATAAAATAATATAAAACAGGGGCGGATCCAGGAATTTGTGTTAGGGGAGGCGTAAAAGTTCAGCGCCCTGGTAGAGGCTGGAAGCTCCGGGAATCCAAGCATTTGGTAGCCATCCAGACAAAGTTTTCTAGACTCGTTTTTTACTTATGCCCCTTCTTTTAGCTGGCTTTTTTTTCAATTTTGACCATAAATAATGAATTATCTTTAATGAAATATCATAGTCCTTTTCCTTTTCTCTCGTTTTACCCTCTCGTTCTCTCTATTTTAGGGGGGCGTACGCCCAGTACGCCTTTACTTGGATCCGCGCCTGTAAAAAAATTTTCCCATCGAATTGGGAATTCAGCATGCAGGTGGCAGTGGCTGTTAACTTCGTTTTTTACTAAACATGTTTTAGTCTTTAACACGTGTGGTTTTGTTCACATTTTTCAATTCCGACATAAAATGTTTGCGTTCTTACATAGCAATGTTTGGCGTGTATGAGAAAATACCTTAGACTATACATGTATTGTCACAATCTTATCTGGACTCGTTAATTACATGTAAATGAGGAAAACTAAAGGGTCTAGAATGATGACAGGTTCTGTCTGTCTATTTGTTTGTTTGAATGGTATTTAACGCCCAATTTCAGCAATTTTTTTAGCTTTTATTATGGGGGCCGGAGTACCTGGAAAAAACCCTCGAAGTACAATATTAAATCTGGCAATCCTTGTCATTAATATTGGCATCAAGTACACTCTGCTCACAGTGATACTCGAAACCTCAACCTCAGTGTTGATAGACCACGTGATCAATAGTAGATGACAAACTACCATAAACACTTGGCCACCATTTGCATCTTGTAGATTTAGTAGTATAGATTAAAAAAACAAGCAATCAACAGACATCATGTACTTCGAATTTTACATTTTTTTTTACAATGGAAGTAAATAAAAAAATGTGTAAACTAACCAAGTATTGTTATGGAAATAATAAATCCATCTCCCAAACCTTTACATGTTTTTGGAGAATGTAATTTATTTTTTAGATATAAAGAAAGATTTCAAAATTGGACATGTTCAGCCTGTTGATGTGTATCAAGTGTTGTGTAAGCTGTTACAAGTATCTCCTCTAGATCATAGTGGTACATGGAGTAATGTGGAACAAATGTTTGTTTAAATGACAAATATGTAATAAAATTAAAAAGATTCATAATTAATTAATATAGAATTACTGCATTAGCTCGTATCATCAGAATATATGCATGTTTATATCTTTTACCAGCAGAGTTTTGAGTCTGATGTCGGAGCACATGCTCGAGGGTTATAGACAAGGATTGCCCATTTTCCCTCAGATGATTTGGGTGAAAAATATGCTGAAAGTAGCTAAAATCTCGTATAAATTGATAACATACTGTCTCGACCGACAGTCATAATATGAAGCCGTTTGAGCTCAGCCCTCGGCTGTTACATCACATGGTTTATGTTTACAGAAGTCTATACTAATACTACCTCCTATTTTCCTTTTGATATATATTTTAAACAAGATGTTCAAAGTAATGCTAGTTGGAGAATTTGCTTGTCAAATTATAATTTGTTTTCGGGGCCTCTGTGGCCGAGTGGTTAAGTTAGTTCGTCTACTATTGATCACGTGGTCTGTCATCCTCACAAGTCAAGGTTTCTGTGTCCACATTTGTCCAACACATGTGGACACAGAAACCCTGACTTGTGAGGAAGGTGGTCTGTCAACACTGAGATTGCGGGTTCAATTCTCAATGCAAGCAGGGTGTACTCGACTCGAATCTTAATTGACAAGGATTGCCAGTTTTCTCCGGGTACTCCGGCTTCCTCCCTCAATAAAAACTGGATGCAATGAAATAGCTGAAAAAATTGCTGAAATTGGCTTTAAATACCATCAAACAAAACTATAATTGTTATTCAAAAACAAAAGTAGAAAGATAATGTGAAAACATCAGTACAGTATATTTTGAAGACTTTTAGAATATTCATTTAATCCACATTTTTTATTATAAAAATCATGAAGTTTGTGCAATTTCTGGAGCAATACATCGTATAACCATGGTCATTTTATGACGTTTTATTTTCATATATACAAATGTTTATTTAGCTTGTGAATCCTAGATCTCGGGGTTATGTTCGATTTATTGGCTCATAATCAAAACAGTCATAAGAACTGAGGGAAAAACATCTCCTGATTTGTAGGTCAATTAAAAATGAATGTTGATTGTTAATGTTGTTTGTGTGTCTTTTTCACAAACATGTATAAACGAAACCGATCTTGTTTTCATTTAGTGATACATCCAGTCCAGTTGATTCAGGGTAACGAAAAGACAAAACTATTGAGGCTGAAATATCTTCGATAACTCTCGACCAACTAAGTCAAAATTGTCTGGAAGCATTTATTTGTTTGTTAACTTGTCCTCGTCCTTACCATCAATGAAACACTGCTCTCAAGATGTCCGACAACAAATCAACCGATCAGTCAATCAGTATTTTTATTATCAATACCAAGCAAGATTTGACAGACAAAAAGGCAAAGTGTAAACAGCACACATATTGACTGGTGTTATGCAACAACCTTTCCCCACCGCAGTAAAACAAAACTAATATTAACATACTAGAGTATCAATTGAGGCAACATTTTACAGATTAATGTAATCTGAAGTCCGAGAATCCTCTGCCGTTTAACGCTTTTAGCGCTTTTAGCGTTGGACGGCAGAGGATTCTCGGACTATGTAATCTGTAGCAATCGGTGTACAAGTTGTAACTAAGAATGCAACATGGATGATTATTATTTATTATCATACAAATCGTAACGAATATCGTCATCCAATTACAAGTGACTGGCATTCCAAGTTGTTGTCATATTCGTCTACTATCTGTACAGAGCATCGTTCTCCACTTATATACTTACATCCTTGTATCTCTGGATAAACACCGGCGTTGAGGCCAAGTCTGTGTAAATTAATTATATTATAGCATCCATAAGCTGTTGAAAAACGTGTTTGTTAATTTGAAATAGTAAGTATTAACAAAAAAACCCGCAAAACGTCTTTCACGGTCGGTAATCGCTTATGCACCACCAAATGCGATGATGAGAGCGATTGCCGATTAACCAAGCACGACGAGGCATAGGCGTAGCAGCCTGTACGGCAGGTACGGCTTCCGCCGTACCAATAACTTTTTCAGGTACGGCTTGCCGTACCAATAATTTCCAGAAATACAAAAAAAATATATTGCTCACGAAACCCATCTTTTAAGACCTGAGATTAATTGCTAGGAAATCGCCAGAATGCAGGATTTTGCACCATTTACTCACAGAGCTTCCGGGGGCCTTAATCGGCCACCGAATCCGCTGCAGTAAAGCCACCTCTAAGAGGTGGATCCTGATTAGCATTCCGCCGTACCAATATCAAATGCGATGCTACGCCTCTGCGAGGTAAGGATTTTTGCTCTTTTCATTATATTATTATCGGGTATTTGACAAAAAGACGAGGTTATTCTGCGGTTTTATTAATTGCCTACTCGGACACAAATTAAGAAGTGCAAGATAATTGATCTGCCATGCTAATGCAACACCATTTTTTGGTAAAAGAAACACTAACCAAGCCCAAAAAGGATCAAAAGATTGATTTTTTTTTTCTAGAAATGAAACATATCCATTAAAGTTTCATAGTGAAAAAAATCGTTTTAAACACAAGAAAATGTATTTGTGTTTTAGTTAGATGTTACTATTTTGTCATCAGTCAATAGTAATTATGTCATGTTAAAATCACCTAATTAACAGAAAATTTCTACGTACATTGTACCAAGTGCACTCCATGAAGTAATGAAAACAACCACGGAGGAGGGAGTACGTTTATACGAAACCAATCCGCATTTAGTGAACTACACCTATTGCTGAGCCTAGTATGAATTATATTTAAGTTCCTTTCACCGAAACAAAGTTATCGGGTGGTTTTGAAATTGTCATTTATTGTTTCAAATTTGAATTGATTTCAATCTTTATAGCTGTTACATACACAAAAGAATTTGTAAAGTTCTGATTAATCTAAATGGGTATAACGTATTCATCGCTGCTACGAAAGGTGCATGCTGAAAACTTAATTGCTAATTGTGGCATCAGATGACAAAGGCATTGTGGGGCACGAGTGTTTATGAATAGAATAAAACGTTTTGAGACGTTTGTAACGTCCACTTCCTCTAACAGTTTCAAAATAAATTGACTGCCTACTAGCAAACATCGGATATAATTGTTGTTGTCAGTTTACACATTCTGTAATCTACAAAAGGAGCATAAGCTGGACCAAACGCGGTAAGCAGTTTTTATTTGTCAGCCAAAAAACCGCTATATGACCGCTTCGAAACTTACTATAAGTCTTTTTGGTTGCGGCATTTCTGCCCCCTTTTATCATTTCACTTATAATATTTATGGCCTATAAATCCCCCAAAATACAAATAAATAGTTAAAAAAATTTTTTATATAAAAGCCATTAGGCAATAAGTCCGTGCGAAACCGTTTTACGGTAGTCAAGGACGTAAAAAACCCCCATAAGTAAGTAAGCAAACATCGGCAAACCTGTACATTGTACTTTTCTTTTCATAACATTTGGTCGTGCATGAGCGCGTTTACTGGCCGTGTCTTATACGGTAGAATTTTTAGCAATTTTTTAAGACTGACCTTTATGTTGTACCTGAAATCTTTTTTTATTGTTTGTTTCCAACGGTGTCCACATAGTCGGATTTTATGTTACTTTTAGTTTTGGAAGATTAACCGTTTTAGGATCTAACTTCTGCTTTCTAATACTTTTAAGGCGCCCCGAAGAGTCTTAATTAGATGGAACGCACCTGGCATTTTCAATTATGATTTTGGTTTACTTGTGTTATAAGGTATAAAGCATATTAACAAAACTAATATTATTTCCTGCCGAATGAGTTCTTTTTGCAATCAGGGAAAATGTCTCTTATTTATGATCATATTCCACAGTGCAGTGTATATCTAAATTATTAATATTTTGCTAAAAAGGAAAATTTACCCGCAGAGCGTGCTGTCACCGTCAGGAGAACACGTGTAATGCATACACTTTGCATAATCATAAAATTCACTGTTCAGCGGAAGCACACGATCGTGGAATTTACAGGGTTCTGCTTCTGAAACAAATATAATTCGTTAAATTTTATGCATGCCTGCAGTATGTTGTCTTAATCGTATTGGTCCACGTGTGAATGACACACTGATACAAGAGGTATAAATATTTTAAGAGGCAAGTTATACGAACAAGACACTTTATATAAAAAAAAATATTGTAATAAAACCATATTGCATTCTTTTTTAAAGTGAACATTGTAAACCTAACAAAAATTAAAACTTTTTATTTTGCATCAGTAAACAATATGTTAAACTGTATTTGGCCACGGCATGCCGGGCATCAATTCGTCTATATTGTCAGCCTTTAAGTAATTTTTTCCATCCAATTTTGATATGATTTATGCATTCTTTCTTGAAGACTTAATATCTCAAGTGAGTTTATGCATGGATGATGTTCTAGAATTTTTGAAAGAGAAATGTCTAATTTACAAATTTAATTCCTTTTTGGATTAGAAGAAAAGATGCGTTTTTACTCAATAATATATCCAACTAGTTCAAAGATAATTACTGGATCGTAATTTTTTAAGGAATAACGCGCAATGATGAGGAAAATGCAAACGACCCTGTAAGAACTCGTTTTGTTTTATTTCGGAATTAATTTTAATAATGTAGCGTATGAATACGATTGTTCAATCCTATCACAAGCGAGTTTGAAAATGTGGGACTATCAATTGACTACAACGGTGTTTGTTTTTATAACTGTGCAGCTAGAGTGGTGGATTGAGGAGACCGGAATCAGAATCATAAAAACCTGTGATTAGCTGAGATAAATAGTATCTATCACAAGTGGAAAGGAGAGACAAGAAAATCTCAAACACAAGGGCAAAGATATCTTGTCCATCCCGAGGCTCTGCCTTTCGTCCAAGATTTCATCATCCTATATAAGACGCAAATTAATTACTATTTCTAATATTAAGAATATCGGACAAATCCCCGCCCGGACATTTCCCCGTTCGTCATTTTTGTAGGTCCGGACGCTTCCCCGTTCGTCATTTGTGTAGACCCGGACAAATCCCCGCTCTTGAAATTGTAAGGTGGACAATTCCCCGCTCAAGCTATTTCATAAATTACTTAAATACGAAAATACGAAAATATTTAAAGTACGAGCATAATATAAATTTGAAAGAATCTAAGTCGGCCATTTACCACTCCTTTGTTATAATTATTAAGGTATTAAATGGCATATATTGTAATATTTTAATTATGTGTGAACACTATTTTAATTAATCCTTTACAGTTTTCCGACTTTTAATAAATTTACTAGAGTTTGAGTGTGGTTGTTGATTAATAATGTTTGATCGTGAACGATATTAACAAACACTTTTAACATCTTATTATCTCCACAAATGAGACAATTAAAGTTGTTTGACAAACTTACCAATTACTCAAAAACATTTCGGCAAACATCTGAGAATACAAGGCTGCTTCTATCATTTAACGCAAGCTACGTGGAGTCGTGTCCAGGTGGAGGGGTTACAACGGGCGTACAGGGAAGAAGAAGCCATTATTATCTCCACAATGAGACAATTAAAGTTGTTTGACAAACTAACCAATTACTCAAAAACATTTCTTACTATATAATCTCTGCATAAGTTGTATTTTACAAAAAAAAAAAACAAAAACAAAAAACAAATCTGTCATGGAGATCATCATATATACCTTGCTAAATGAAATAAACATTTTGGACCACAGTATTCAAGTTAGTTTTCAATCCTAAACAAACAACATCAATATTATGTCTATTAATAGTGGTAAATAGCCGTACTTTAAATATTTTCGTTTATACAATAATTTATGAAATAGTTAAAGTACGTTTAATATTAATATTACGTTTTCAGGCTTGAGCGGGGAATTGTCCACCCTTACAATTTCATGAGCGGGGATTTGTCCGGGTCTACACAAATGACGAACAGGGAAATGTCCGGACCTACAAAAATGACGAACGGATACCTAATATTAACGCATCTTACGTACTACTGTGAAACTAACGGTTAGCAACACCCGGGTATATGACCTAGCAACGCCCCGGGTATATTAATTTTGTAACGACGTGTAACTGATCTCTGCAGATGTAAGACCTCCAAGACGGTCAGAGTGGGGAAACGCTCCGTTACCCATGTGGGGTACCGGAGTAGGCCAACGTTACATCGAAGCAGCCCGGCCGCTAGTAGGACATATGCTGCCGAGTCCTTCGACCAGGTATCCCGAAGGCCGGGCTTCGACAAAACCACCATGGTGGAGTCCATGGATTACTAACACTAACAACCGTCCGACCGAGGGTATTAATTTACCAGTGTAGGACGTTAAAAACCACCAATCATCATCGTAACTGATCTCCACCACATTGGTCATTCGGGTCGTAGCATTCGAACGAATAGGACGGTCTCCAGTGTCTGGAATAACTCTCTACCTGCGTAGCAGTTTTTCAGTATCTTCGTGGTTGCCAGCATACATAGCGACGATAAGTATTTTATTTTTTTTATTTTTTTTTGCATATTTCTGTTCCCTTTTAAATAGTTTCTATCTGACTTAAATTATATTTGTCTGCAAATATCTGTCATTTAAGTTAAAATCTCAGTTTATTCCCAATATAAATTAGGTCAATAAATAAGTTTTTCTCCCTGCCTAAAAACATTTGCTTCATTTCATTAGTTTAAATTTGTAAACCGCTCAATCACGCCTAACCAAAAAAGAAAACTTTCCAGCCCCGACTCCCCTCATCAGACCTCCAAACAGCAAAAGGTCACTCAAATTCAGAAAATTCAGATAAACAAAAATGATTATCCGTTGAAGAAACTGTGGTAATAAAGTCTAATAACAGGGCCTTCCTCAATATCATGGCGCTCAGTTTTCAGTACATGATACTGAGCTTCCTAGGGGATAAAAGCAAGGAGTCCTTCAAATTTAGGAGGCTCAAAAGTTGCTACATGGTACATGTTCCAAACTACTGGACGCAACAAAGCTAGGGCCGTACGATGTAACGGCTTCATTATACGACCCCAACTTTAAAAGTAAAATTAGTTACCAAAAAATCAATAAAAAAGTCACGACAGCCCTAAATACATATTTAAGACAATATGGCGATACATACAAACAGATGTATTATCCCTTAAAGAACAGGAACAAAGATTAAACAGCATAACAAAATCGGTAACTTCCCACTTGGTCTACTCCCATTTGGTCTATTCCCATTTGGTCTACTCCCATTTTGTCTACTCTTGAAAATTCATAATTCCTATTTTGTCTACTCAATTAAATATAACTAGATTTAAACTTGGTTGTTACATAACATTATGGTGTATTAGAGTTTGTGTATTTTTTATATGTTTATTTTGCATTATTTTCAATTGCTAAATAAGCATTTATATTTATTGCTGTTATACAACTGGTAACTTAATTGTTTACTCATTATATGTTCATACTTACTTTAAGAACATTTGAATTCTCTTAATTTTTAACTTTATTTTTTTTAATACCAATTTTATACTCCCTTCATATGGGACACTATAATTTTTTAGAGTAGACAAAATGGGAATAGACCAAATGGGAGTAGACCAAATGGGAGTAGACTAACTGGGAGTAGACCAAGTGGGAATGAACCACAAAATCGACGTCTCCCTAAAAGAGGTCCAAAAACCTGGCTTTTTAATTGTGAGACTAGATTCCCAATTAAAAGATGTAAAAGAGCTAAAAATGGATCATACTTTAAATTATAGATTGGCAGAATATAAACCTAATCCAAAGTTCTGTACGGTCTGTGCCAAATAAGGACACTATGCCAAAACTTGCAAAAATCAAAAGCAAACTTGTATTAAATGCTCAGAGCAACATGATACCAAAATGTGTAAATCACAAATTATTAAATGCAATAACTGCAAGGGTAACCATCAGGCTAACGATAAAAAATGCCCCCAATATATATATCAAAAAACTGTTTTAGAAAATATGTAGGCAAAATTTATGACATTTGACGAAGCCAAGCAAATGGCTACACAAAACAACAAAGCTCCAACTTGTCCAAATTCAAATCCAGTAAAAACAAATAAAACTGTCAAATGCTCGAATAAGCAGGAAACACCTGTCAACTTAATAAACAATAAAAACGCGGTCAACTTAATTAAAGATAAAACACCGGTTAATATTGCTGAAAAAACATCCGTGATAATTAACAACAGTGCAGATGACACCCTATCATACGCCGACATGTTAAAAACCCCGCCGCGATTGGTAATTGATGAATCCTCACCACAGGAGGAAACTCATTACAAAAACAATTCACCCATAAAACAAACTCCTAAAATTCCTAAGCAAGATAAAATCACTAGAGTAGAAAATAAAACAAAAAAATTGGATACAATTTGTAAAGGCCATCCTGGACCTATCCAAGCACGGTCATAAAGGTAAATCCATAAAGAAAAATCAAGAAAAAATCTTAGAAAAACTATTAGGATTCCTTAACGGACAACTAAACCTTAATCTCCAAGCATCGGAATTTAATTAAGTAGCCACAGCCATATAGTTATAAAAAAACGCCCAGTAATAATTATATATAATGGGTCTATACATCCTACAATGGAATGCGCGCTCGCTTTACGCTAACGCGAATTCTTAAAAAATTTCTTAGACGAAAATGAAAAACCCGACGTTATATGTATTCAGGAAACCCACTTTCAAGGTAACCGATACATAAAACTTAATGGATATCAACCACCTGTAATTAAAAATAGAAACGGAATAAAAACAATAAAGGTAAAATAAAAAGTAAGGGAGGTGGCGTAGCCATCTATGTTTCAAACTCATTAACATACACGGAAATCGCCTTCCAAGCCGAAAACATAGAAATAACAGGTGTTACCATAAATTGTCAAAACGATAAAATTAATATTGTCAATATGTATAGACCCCCCTGACCAAACACTAAACTTTCAGGATTACTTTTTAATAATATAAATCATAAATTTAGTCCTACTAGGCGACTATAATGCAAGGTCTTCATTATGGGGGTCTATTAAAACTGATAAAAATGGACAAGTCTTAGAGGACCTAATACAACATATGGACCTCATAGTACTAAATGACGGGTCAGGCACCCGTCTAGATAACAACGGTAACACCTCCGAAATCGATCTAACATTTGTTTCCCCTTCACTAACTAAAGATAGTCAATGGGCAGTTCTGGAAGATCCACCCGGTTCTGACCATTTTCCAATTCTAACTGTATTAAAATCAAAACCAATTAAAAATGAAGTATGTACGGCTCAAAGGTGGATATATGATAAAGCCAACTGGCATCTTTTCTCCAAAATATGCCAGAACGTAAAGATTGAAGACATAAAACACCAAGATATTAATATTTATAACACCAACATATGCCAACAAATTACATCCATCGCAGATGCAGCCATACCAAAAACAAAAGGCAAAGTCCATATAAAAATTGTCCTTGGTGGAATACGCAATGCACGGAAGCTAAAAAAGTTACAAGGAATAAATTACGCAGATTCGATAAAACAAAAAATAGCCAAGATCTAGATGAATATAAACAAGCTTTAAAAACTTTCAAAAATATTACAGACAAAGCGCGAAAAGAATATTTTCAAGACTTTTGTTCAAAATTAAATCACAGGTCAAATGTTAAGCAGGTTTGGCAAACAATCAAAAATATGAAAGGAACTAAGGTCTCTAGTCTACCTACGCTTGTCCAAAACCAAAAGCAAGCGGTAACTAATAAACAGAAAGCTAACTTGTTGGCAATGTCCTTCGCGGAAGTAAGTAGCGACCAAAATCTAGAACCCGAATTTAAATTGCATAAGGAAAAATGGCACAATGTTTTAATTTGAATTTATGAAAGTTTTTAAGACAAATTTGTGTGGCACATGATATCGCTAGATCGTCCATTCTATATTCAATAAAATTTACATAAATGAAGAAATTGAAAGATTCTTGTAATTTAACATAAAATACGAAGAACGTATATACGGGGGCGTAAGTGTTTAAAAGAAAATACCAAAAAACTAACTTATACAGAGTACAATCAGTCCCTAATGACTACTGAAAACTATTAGGAAACATACCTTCCTTAAAGTATCGTACATGGCATTAGAGAGCATCTGTCCAGACAAGTGTTTTGAGGTGTTACTCTTAAAAACGACTTGTACTGCAGAGAATCTGTGTACCCCACGTTGGTTGTACGATAATAATAATCAATTAGTACCTTTTAGACAATATTATGTTAACTTTACACAGAGAACGCACCATATAAATAAATAATGAAAATTTTCTTTCATCTGATCAGATTTCCCGTGGTCTCAACAATATCTTAACATATCTCTGTCCATCGAAACAATGCGCATAAATGTTGATTACAAAAACAGACGAAACATCATGTAATATATAATTAATATATTTTCAGCCTAAATATCCAACTGTAACATGTGTAGGATTTCATGGTTATGACAATAAAGACCAAGATATGCGGGGAATATTTTTAGCTACTGGCCCAGGTAAAATATAAGGAAAATACATTATCACAAATTAAAGTTTTGTGATTGGCCAAAGTTTATAGTTGAACTCATTGTATTACTGTTTTAATAAAATCACATCCGTATATATGAACTGGTACAACTTTTATGTAGGGTCATTCTTGTATTGTGGAACAAAGTCAAACGAACGTCACATGCGGCTGATTTCATGCCACATTGTTTGCCCCGAAAGTGTCATGTTTTCTGCACGTTGAGATTCCTTTCAACTACTATCAATATGATCTTTGAAGTTTGAACGTATTGCATTGATATAATAACGATTGTATTGAAGTACTCAACCACCATCACCGTGATTAGGTTAAATTGAATAATTTAAAAAAGAGCATTAGCAAAATCTTATCAAATTCACAATCAAACAGCACAACATACTAGGCCTCCTCCAATAAATACTGTATGCTTGGACTTAACCATTGCTGACATTTGCGGGCGTAGACATAGACTTCGATTCTTACAAAGTGTTTTCAAAAGGAGGGTTGTAAACTTCAATTGATATGTCTTTGTCTTCACCACACTCGTGTTCTCTTTCACATAAAATAATATAAAACAGGGGCGGATCCAGGAATTTGTGTTAGGGGAGGCGTAAAAGTTCAGCGCCCTGGTAGAGGCTGGAAGCTCCGGGAATCCAAGCATTTGGTAGCCATCCAGACAAAGTTTTCTAGACTCGTTTTTTACTTATGCCCCTTCTTTTAGCTGGCTTTTTTTTCAATTTTGACCATAAATAATGAATTATCTTTAATGAAATATCATAGTCCTTTTCCTTTTCTCTCGTTTTACCCTCTCGTTCTCTCTATTTTAGGGGGGCGTACGCCCAGTACGCCTTTACTTGGATCCGCGCCTGTAAAAATTTTTCCCATCGAATTAAGAATTCAGCATGCAGGTGGCAGTGGCTGTTAACTTCGTTTTTTACTAAACATGTTTTAGTCTTTAACACGTGTGGTTTTGTTCACATTTTTCAATTCCGACATAAAATGTTTGCGTTCTTACATAGCAATGTTTGGCGTGTATGAGAAAATACCTTAGACTATACATGTATTGTCACAATCTTATCTGGACTCGTTAATTACATGTAAATGAGGAAAACTAAAGGGTCTAGAATGATGACAGGTTCTGTCTGTCTATTTGTTTGTTTGAATGGTATTTAACGCCCAATTTCAGCAATTTTTTTAGCTTTTATTATGGGGGCCGGAGTACCTGGAAAAAACCCTCGAAGTACAATATTAAATCTGGCAATCCTTGTCATTAATATTGGCATCAAGTACACTCTGCTCACAGTGATACTCGAAACCTCAACCTCAGTGTTGATAGACCACGTGATCAATAGTAGATGACAAACTACCATAAACACTTGGCCACCATTTGCATCTTGTAGATTTAGTAGTATAGATTAAAAAAACAAGCAATCAACAGACATCATGTACTTCGAATTTTACATTTTTTTTTACAATGGAAGTAAATAAAAAAAATGTGTAAACTAACCAAGTATTGTTATGGAAATAATAAATCCATCTCCCAAACCTTTACATGTTTTTGGAGAATGTAATTTATTTTTTAGATATAAAGAAAGATTTCAAAATTGGACATGTTCAGGCTGTTGATGTGTATCAAGTGTTGTGTAAGCTGTTACAAGTATCTCCTCTAGATCATAGTGGTACATGGAGTAATGTGGAACAAATGTTTGTTTAAATGACAAATATGTAATAAAATTTAAAAGATTCATAATTAATTAATATAGAATTACTGCATTAGCTCGTATCATCAGAATATATGCATGTTTATATCTTTTACCAGCAGAGTTTTGAGTCTGATGTCGGAGCACATGCTCGAGGGTTATAGACAAGGATTGCCCATTTTCCCTCAGATGATTTGGGTGAAAAATATGCTGAAAGTAGCTAAAATCTCGTATAAATTGATAACATACTGTCTCGACCGACAGTCATAATATGAAGCCGTTTGAGCTCAGCCCTCGGCTGTTACATCACATGGTTTATGTTTACAGAAGTCTATACTAATACTACCTCCTATTTTCCTTTTGATATATATTTTAAACAAGATGTTCAAAGTAATGCTAGTTGGAGAATTTGCTTGTCAAATTATAATTTGTTTTCGGGGCCTCTGTGGCCGAGTGGTTAAGTTAGTTCGTCTACTATTGATCACGTGGTCTGTCATCCTCACAAGTCAAGGTTTCTGTGTCCACATTTGTCCAACACATGTGGACACAGAAACCCTGACTTGTGAGGAAGGTGGTCTGTCAACACTGAGATTGCGGGTTCAATTCTCAATGCAAGCAGGGTGTACTCGACTCGAACCTTAATTGACAAGGATTGCCAGTTTTCTCCGGGTACTCCGGCTTCCTCCCTCAATAAAAACTGGACGCAATGAAATAGCTGAAAAAATTGCTGAAATTGGCTTTAAATACCATCAAACAAAACTATAATTGTTATTCAAAAACAAAAGTAGAAAGATAATGTGAAAACATCAGTACAGTATATTTTGAAGACTTTTAGAATATTCATTTAATCCACATTTTTTATTATAAAAATCATGAAGTTTGTGCAATTTCTGGAGCAATACATCGTATAACCATGGTCATTTTATGACGTTTTATTTTCATATATACAAATGTTTATTTAGCTTGTGAATCCTAGATCTCGGGGTTATGTTCGATTTATTGGCTCATAATCAAAACAGTCATAAGAACTGAGGGAAAAACATCTCCTGATTTGTAGGTCAATTAAAAATGAATGTTGATTGTTAATGTTGTTTGTGTGTCTTTTTCACAAACATGTATAAACGAAACCGATCTTGTTTTCATTTAGTGATACATCCAGTCCAGTTGATTCAGGGTAACGAAAAGACAAAACTATTGAGGCTGAAATATCTTCGATAACTCTCGACCAACTAAGTCAAAATTGTCTGGAAGCATTTATTTGTTTGTTAACTTGTCCTCGTCCTTACCATCAATGAAACACTGCTCTCAAGATGTCCGACAACAAATCAACCGATCAGTCAATCAGTATTTTTATTATCAATACCAAGCAAGATTTGACAGACAAAAAGGCAAAGTGTAAACAGCACACATATTGACTGGTGTTATGCAACAACCTTTCCCCACCGCAGTAAAACAAAACTAATATTAACATACTAGAGTATCAATTGAGGCAACATTTTACAGATCAATGTAATCTGAAGTCCGAGAATCCTCTGCCGTTCAACGCTTTTAGCGCTTTTAGCGTTGGACGGCAGAGGATTCTCGGACTATGTAATCTGTAGCAATCGGTGTACAAGTTGTAACTAAGAATGCAACATGGATGATTATTATTTATTATCATACAAATCGTAACGAATATCGTCATCCAATTACAAGTGACTGGCATTCCAAGTTGTTGTCATATTCGTCTACTATCTGTACAGAGCATCGTTCTCCACTTATATACTTACATCCTTGTATCTCTGGATAAACACCGGCGTTGAGGCCAAGTCTGTGTAAATTAATTATATTATAGCATCCATAAGCTGTTGAAAAACGTGTTTGTTAATTTGAAATAGTAAGTATTAACAAAAAACCCCGCAAAACGTCTTTCACGGTCGGTAATCGCTTATGCACCACCAAATGCGATGATGAGAGCGATTGCCGATTAACCAAGCACGACGAGGCATAGGCGTAGCAGCCTGTACGGCAGGTACGGCTTCCGCCGTACCAATAACTTTTTCAGGTACGGCTTGCCGTACCAATAATTTCCAGAAATACAAAAAAAATATATTGCTCACGAAACCCATCTTTTAAGACCTGAGATTAATTGCTAGGAAATCGCCAGAATGCAGGATTTTGCACCATTTACTCACAGAGCTTCCGGGTACCTTAATCGGCCACCGAATCCGCTGCAGTAAAGCCACCTCTAAGAGGTGGATCCTGATTAGCATTCCGCCGTACCAATATCAAATGCGATGCTACGCCTCTGCGAGGTAAGGATTTTTGCTCTTTTCATTATATTATTATCGGGTATTTGACAAAAAGACGAGGTTATTCTGCGGTTTTATTAATTGCCTACTCGGACACAAATTAAGAAGTGCAAGATAATTGATCTGCCATGCTAATGCAACACCATTTTTTGGTAAAAGAAACACTAACCAAGCCCAAAAAGGATCAAAAGATTGATTTTTTTTCTAGATATGAAACATATCCATTAAAGTTTCATAGTGAAAAAAATCGTTTTAAACACAAGAAAATGTATTTGTGTTTTAGTTAGATGTTACTATTTTGTTATCAGTCAATAGTAATTATGTCATGTTAAAATCACCTAATTAACAGAAAATTTCTACGTACATTGTACCAAGTGCACTCCATGAAGTAATGAAAACAACCACGGAGGAGGGAGTACGTTTATACGAAACCAATCCGCATTTAGTGAACTACACCTATTGCTGAGCCTAGTATGAATTATATTTAAGTTCCTTTCACCGAAACAAAGTTATCGGGTGGTTTTGAAATTGTCATTTATTGTTTCAAATTTGAATTGATTTCAATCTTTATAGCTGTTACATACACAAAAGAATTTGTAAAGTTCTGATTAATCTAAATGGGTATAACGTATTCATCGCTGCTACGAAAGGTGCATGCTGAAAACTTAATTGCTAATTGTGGCATCAGATGACAAAGGCATTGTGGGGCACGAGTGTTTATGAATAGAATAAAACGTTTTGAGACGTTTGTAACGTCCACTTCCTCTAACAGTTTCAAAATAAATTGACTGCCTACTAGCAAACATCGGATATAATTGTTGTTGTCAGTTTACACATTCTGTAATCTACAAAAGGAGCATAAGCTGGACCAAACGCGGTAAGCAGTTTTTATTTGTCAGCCAAAAAACCGCTATATGACCGCTTCGAAACTTACTATAAGTCTTTTTGGTTGCGGCATTTCTGCCCCCTTTTATCATTTCACTTATAATATTTATGGCCTATAAATCCCCCAAAATACAAATAAATAGTTAAAAAAAATTTTTATATAAAAGCCATTAGGCAATAAGTCCGTGCGAAACCGTTTTACGGTAGTCAAGGACGTAAAAAACCCCCATAAGTAAGTAAGCAAACATCGGCAAACCTGTACATTGTACTTTTCTTTTCATAACATTTGGTCGTGCATGAGCGCGATTACTGGCCGTGTCTTATACGGTAGAATTTTTAGCAATTTTTTAAGACTGACCTTTATGTTGTACCTGAAATCTTTTTTTATTGTTTGTTTCCAACGGTGTCCACATAGTCGGATTTTATGTTACTTTTAGTTTTGGAAGATTAACCGTTTTAGGATCTAACTTCTGCTTTCTAATACTTTTAAGGCGCCCCGAAGAGTCTTAATTAGATGAAACGCACCTGGCATTGTCAATTATGATTTTGGTTTACTTGTGTTATAAGGTATAAAGCATATTAACAAAACTAATATTATTTCCTGCCGAATGAGTTCTTTTTGCAATCAGGGAAAATGTCTCTTATTTATGATCATATTCCACGGTGCAGTGTATATCTAAATTATTAATATTTTGCTAAAAAGTAAAATTTACCCGCAGAGCGTGCTGTCACCGTCAGGAGAACACGTGTAATGCATACACTTTGCATAATCATAAAATTCACTGTTCAGCGGAAGCACACGATCGTGGAATTTACAGGGTTCTGCTTCTGAAACAAATATAATTCGTTAAATTTTATGCATGCCTGCAGTATGTTGTCTTAATCGTATTGGTCCACGTGTGAATGACACACTGATACAAGAGGTATAAATATTTTAAGAGGCAAGTTATACGAACAAGACACTTTATATAAAAAAAAATATTGTAATAAAACCATATTGCATTCTTTTTTAAAGTGAACATTGTAAACCTAACAAAAATTAAAACTTTTTATTTTGCATCAGTGCACAATATGTTAAACTGTATTTGGCCACGGCATGCCGGGCATCAATTCGTCTATATTGTCAGCCTTTAAGTAATTTTTTCCATCCAATTTTGATATGATTTATGCATTCTTTCTTGAAGACTTAATATCTCAAGTGAGTTTATGCATGGATGATGTTCTAGAATTTTTGAAAGAGATATGTCTAATTTACAAATTTAATTCCTTTTTGGATTAGAAGAAAAGATGCGTTTTTACTCAATAATATATCCAACTAGTTCAAAGATAATTACTGGATCGTAATTTTTTAAGGAATAACGCGCAATGATGAGGAAAATGCAAACGACCCTGTAAGAACTCGTTTTGTTTTATTTCGGAATTAATTTTAATAATGTAGCGTATGAATACGATTGTTCAATCCTATCACAAGCGAGTTTGAAAATGTGGGACTATCAATTGACTACAACGGTGTTTGTTTTTATAACTGTGCAGCTAGAGTGGTGGATTGAGGAGACCGGAATCAGAATCATAAAAACCTGTGATTAGCTGAGATAAATAGTATCTATCACAAGTGGAAAGGAGAGACAAGAAAATCTCAAACACAAGTTCAAAGATATCTTGTCCATCCCGAGGCTCTGCCTTTCGTCCAAGATTTCATCATCCTATATAAGACGCAAATTAATTACTATTTCTAATATTAAGAATGTCGGACAAATCCCCGCCCGGACATTTCCCCGTTCGTCATTTTTGTAGGTCCGGACATTTCCCCGTTCGTCATTTGTGTAGACCCGGACAAATCCCCGCTCTTGAAATTGTAAGGTGGACAATTCCCCGCTCAAGCTATTTCATAAATTACTTAAATACGAAAATACGAAAATATTTAAAGTACGAGCATAATATAAATTTGAAAGAATCTAAGTCGGCCATTTACCACTCCTTTGTTATAATTATTAAGGTATTAAATGGCATATATTGTAATATATTAATTATGTGTGAACACTATTTTAATTAATCCTTTAAAGTTGTTTGACAAACTAACCAATTACTCAAAAACATTTCTTACTATATAATCTCTGCATAAGTTGTATTTTACAAAAAAAAAAACAAAAACAAAAAACAAATCTGTCATGGAGATCATCATATATACCTTGCTAAATGAAATAAACATTTTGGACCACAGTATTCAAGTTAGTTTTCAATCCTAAACAAACAACATCAATATTATGTCTATTAATAGTTGTGGTAAATAGCCGTACTTTAAATATTTTCGTTTATACAATAATTTATGAAATAGTTAAAGTACGTTTAATATTAATATTACGTTTTCAGGCTTGAGCGGGGAATTGTCCACCCTTACAATTTCATGAGCGGGGATTTGTCCGGGTCTACACAAATGACGAACGGGGAAATGTCCGGACCTACAAAAATGACGAACGGATACCTAATATTAACGCATCTTACGTACTACTGTGAAACTAACGGTTAGCAACACCCGGGTATATGACCTAGCAACGCCCCGGGTATATTAATTTTGTAACGACGTGTAACTGATCTCTGCAGATGTAAGACCTCCAAGACGGTCAGAGTGGGGAAACGCTCCGTTACCCATGTGGGGTACCGGAGTAGGCCAACGTTACATCGGAGCAGCCCGGCCGCTAGTAGGACATATGCTGCCGAGTCCTTCGACCAGGTATCCCGAAGGCCGGGCTTCGACAAAACCACCATGGTGGAGTCCATGGATTACTAACCCTAACAACCGTCCGACCGAGGGTATTAATTTACCAGTGTAGGACGTTAAAAACCACCAATCATCATCGTAACTGATCTCCACCACATTGGTCATTCGGGTCGTAGCATTCGAACGAATAGGACGGTCTCCAGTGTCTGGAATAACTCTCTACCTGCGTAGCAGTTTTTCAGTATCTTCGTGGTTGCCAGCATACATAGCGACGATAAGTATTTTATTTTTTTTTTTTTTTGCATATTTCTGTTCCCTTTTAAATAGTTTCTATTTGACTTAAATTATATTTGTATGCAAATATCTGTCATTTAAGTTAAAATCTCAGTTTATTCCCAATATAAATTAGGTCAATAAATAAGTTTTTCTCCCTGCCTAAAAACATTTGCTTCATTTCATTAGTTTAAATTTGTAAACCGCTCAATCACGCCTAACCAAAAAAGAAAACTTTCCAGCCCCGACTCCCCTCATCAGACCTCCAAACAGCAAAAGGTCACTCAAATTCAGAAAATTCAGATAAACAAAAATGATTATCCGTTGAAGAAACTGTGGTAATAAAGTCTAATAACAGGGCCTTCCTCAATATCATGGCGCTCAGTTTTCAGTACATGATACTGAGCTTCCTAGGGGATAAAAGCAAGGAGTCCTTCAAATTTAGGAGGCTCAAAAGTTGCTACATGGTACATGTTCCAAACTACTGGACGCAACAAAGCTAGGGCCGTACGATGTAACGGCTTCATTATACGACCCCAACTTTAAAAGTAAAATTAGTTACCAAAAAATCAATAAAAAAGTCACGACAGCCCTAAATACATATTTAAGACAATATGGCGATACATACAAACAGATGTATTATCCCTTAAAGAACAGGAACAAAGATTAAACAGCCTAACAAAATCGGTAACTTCCCACTTGGTCTACTCCCATTTGGTCTATTCCCATTTGGTCTACTCCCATTTTGTCTACTCTTGAAAATTCATAATTCCTATTTTGTCTACTCAATTAAATATAACTAGATTTAAACTTGGTTGTTACATAACATTATGGTGTATTAGAGTTTGTGTATTTTTTATATGTTTATTTTGCATTATTTCACAAATGTTTGTATTTCAATAACAATTCAATTGCTAAATAAGCATTTATATTTATTCCTGTTATACAACTGGTAACTTAATTGTTTACTCATTATATGTTAATACTTACTTTAAGAACATTTGAATTCTCTTAATTTTTAACTTTATTTTTTTAATACCAATTTTATACTCCCTTCATATGGGACACTATAATTTTTTAGAGTAGACAAAATGGGAATAGACCAAATGGGAGTAGACCAAATGGGAGTAGACTAACTGGGAGTAGACCAAGTGGGAATGAACCACAAAATCGACGTCTCCCTAAAAGAGGTCCAAAAACCTGGCTTTTTAATTGTGAGACTAGATTCCCAATTAAAAGATGTAAAAGAGCTAAAAATGGATCATACTTTAAATTATAGATTGGCAGAATATAAACCTAATCCAAAGTTCTGTACGGTCTGTGCCAAATAAGGACACTATGCCAAAACTTGCAAAAATCAAAAGCAAACTTGTATTAAATGCTCAGAGCAACATGATACCAAAATGTGTAAATCACAAATTATTAAATGCAATAACTGCAAGGGTAACCATCAGGCTAACGATAAAAAATGCCCCCAATATATATATCAAAAAACTGTTTTAGAAAATATGTACGCAAAATTTATGACGTTTGACGAAGCCAAGCAAATGGCTACACAAAACAACAAAGCTCCAACTTGTCCAAATTCAAATCCAGTAAAAACAAATAAAACTGTCAAATGCTCGAATAAGCAGGAAACACCTGTCAACTTAATAAACAATAAAAACGCGGTCAACTTAATTAAAGATAAAACACCGGTTAATATTGCTGAAAAAACATCCGTGATAATTAACAACAGTCCAGATGACACCCTATCATACGCCGAAATGTTAAAAACCCCGCCGCGATTGGTAATTGATGAATCCTCACCACAGGAGGAAACTCATTACAAAAACAATTCACCCATAAAACAAACTCCTAAAATTCCTAAGCAAGATAAAATCACTAGAGTAGAAAATAAAACAAAAAAATTGGATACAATTTGTAAAGGCCATCCTGGACCTATCCAAGCACGGTCATAAAGGTAAATCCATAAAGAAAAATCAAGAAAAAAATCTTAGAAAAACTATTAGGATTCCTTAACGGACAACTAAACCTTAATCTCCAAGCATCGGAATTTAATTAAGTAGCCACAGCCATATAGTTATAAAAAACGCCCAGTAATAATTATATATAATGGGTCTATACATCCTACAATGGAATGCGCGCTCGCTTTACGCTAACGCGAATTCTTAAAAAATTTCTTAGACGAAAATGAAAAACCCGACGTTATATGTATTCAGGAAACCCACTTTCAAGGTAACCGATACATAAAACTTAATGGATATCAACCACCTGTAATTAAAAATAGAAACGGAATAAAAACAATAAAGGTAAAATAAAAAGTAAGGGAGGTGGCGTAGCCATCTATGTTTCAAACTCATTAACATACACGGAAATCGCCTTCCAAGCCGAAAACATAGAAATAACAGGTGTTACCATAAATTGTCAAAACGATAAAATTAATATTGTCAATATGTATAGACCCCCCTGACCAAACACTAAACTTTCAGGATTACTTTTTAATAATATAAATCATAAATTTAGTCCTACTAGGCGACTATAATGCAAGGTCTTCATTATGGGGGTCTATTAAAACTGATAAAAATGGACAAGTCTTAGAGGACCTAATACAACATATGGACCTCATAGTACTAAATGACGGGTCAGGCACCCGTCTAGATAACAACGGTAACACCTCCGAAATCGATCTAACATTTGTTTCCCCTTCACTAACTAAAGATAGTCAATGGGCAGTTCTGGAAGATCCACCCGGTTCTGACCATTTTCCAATTCTAACTGTATTAAAATCAAAACCAATTAAAAATGAAGTATGTACGGCCCAAAGGTGGATATATTATAAAGCCAACTGGCATCTTTTCTCCAAAATATGCCAGAACGTAAAGATTGAAGACATAAAACACCAAGATATTAATATTTATAACACCAACATATGCCAACAAATTACATCCATCGCAGATGCAGCCATACCAAAAACAAAAGGCAAAGTCCATATAAAAATTGTCCTTGGTGGAATACGCAATGCACGGAAGCTAAAAAAGTTAAAAGGAATAAATTACGCAGATTCGATAAAACAAAAAATAGCCAAGATCTAGATGAATATAAACAAGCTTTAAAAACTTTCAAAAATATTACAGACAAAGCGCGAAAAGAATATTTTCAAGACTTTTGTTCAAAATTAAATCACAGGTCAAATGTTAAGCAGGTTTGGCAAACAATCAAAAATATGAAAGGAACTAAGGTCTCTAGTCTACCTACGCTTGTCCAAAACCAAAAGCAAGCGGTAACTAATAAACAGAAAGCTAACTTGTTGGCAATGTCCTTCGCGGAAGTTAGTAGCGATCAAAATCTAGAACCCGAATTTAAATTGCATAAGGAAAAATGGCACAATGTTTTAATTTGAATTTATGAAAGTTTTTAAGACAAATTTGTGTGGCACATGATATCGCTAGATCATCCATTCTATATTCAATAAAATTTACATAAATGAAGAAATTGAAAGATTCTTGTAATTTAACATAAAATACGAAGAACGTATATACGGGGGCGTAAGTGTTTAAAATAAAATACCAAAAACTAACTTATACAGAGTACAATCAGTCCCTAATGACTACTGAAAACTATTAGGAAACATACCTTCCTTAAAGTATCGTACATGGCATTAGAGAGCATCTGTCCAGACAAGTGTTTTGAGGTGTTACTCTTAAAAACGACTTGTACTGCAGAGAATCTGTGTACTCCACGTTGGTCGTACGATAATAATAATCAATTAGTACCTTTTAGACAATATTATGTTAACTTTACACAGAGAACGCACCATATAAATAAATAATGAAAATTTTCTTTCATCTGATCAGATTTCCCGTGGTCTCAACAATATCTTAACATATCTCTGTCCATCGAAACAATGTGCATAAATGTTGATTACAAAAACAGACGAAACATCATGTAATATATAATTAATATATTTTCATCCTAAATATCCAACTGTAACATGTGTAGGATTTCATGGTTATGACAATAAAGACCAAGATATGCGGGGAATATCTTTAGCTACTGGCCCAGGTAAAATATAAGGAAAATACATTATCACAAATTAAAGTTTTGTGATTGGCCAAAGTTTATAGTTGAACTCATTGTATTACTGTTTTAATAAAATCACATCCGTATATATGAACTGGCATTCAGAGATTATTCCTGATACAACTTTTATGTAGGGTCATTCTTGTATTGTGGAACAAAGTCAAACGAACGTCACATGCGGCTGATTTCATGCCACATTGTTTGCCCCGAAAGTGTCATGTTTTCTGCACGTTGAGATTCCTTTCAACTACTATCAATATGATCTTTGAAGTTTGAACGTATTGCATTGATATAATAACGATTGTATTGAAGTACTCAACCACCATCACCGTGATTAGGTTAAATTGAATAATTTAAAAAAGAGCATTAGCAAAATCTTATCAAATTCACAATCAAACAGCACAACATACTAGGCCTCCTCCAATAAATACTGTATGCTTGGACTTAACCATTGCTGACATTTGCGGGCGTAGACATAGACTTCGATTCTTACAAAGTGTTTTCAAAAGGAGGGTTGTAAACTTCAATTGATATGTCTTTGTCTTCACCACACTCGTGTTCTCTTTCACATAAAATAATTTAAAACAGGGGCGGATCCAGGAATTTGTGTTAGGGGAGGCGTAAAAGTTCAGCGCCCTGGTAGAGGCTGGAAGCTCCGGGAATCCAAGCATTTGGTAGCCATCCAGACAAAGTTTTCTAGACTCGTTTTTTACTTATGCCCCTTCTTTTAGCTGGCTTTTTTTTCAATTTTGACCATAAATAATGAATTATCTTTAATGAAATATCAAAGTCCTTTTCCTTTTCTCTCGTTTTACCCTCTCGTTCTCTCTATTTTAGGGGGGCGTACGCCCAGTACGCCTTTACTTGGATCCGCGCCTGTAAAAATTTTTCCCATCGAATTAAGAATTCAGCATGCAGGTGGCAGTGGCTGTTAACTTCGTTTTTTACTAAACATGTTTTAGTCTTTAACACGTGTGGTTTTGTTCACATTTTTCAATTCCGACATAAAATGTTTGCGTTCTTACATAGCAATGTTTGGCGTGTATGAGAAAATACCTTAGACTATACATGTATTGTCACAATCTTATCTGGACTCGTTAATTACATGTAAATGAGGAAAACTAAAGGGTCTAGAATGATGACAGGTTCTGTCTGTCTATTTGTTTGTTTGAATGGTATTTAACGCCCAATTTCAGCAATTTTTTTAGCTTTTATTATGGGGGCCGGAGTACCTGGAAAAAACCCTCGAAGTACAATATTAAATCTGGCAATCCTTGTCATTAATATTGGCATCAAGTACACTCTGCTCACAGTGATACTCGAAATCTCAACCTCAGTGTTGATAGACCACGTGATCAATAGTAGATGACAAACTACCATAAACACTTGGCCACCATTTGCATCTTGTAGATTTAGTAGTATAGATTAAAAAAACAAGCAATCAACAGACATCATGTACTTCGAATTTTACATTTTTTTTTACAATGGAAGTAAATAAAAAAATGTGTAAACTAACCAAGTATTGTTATGGAAATAATAAATCCATCCCCCAAACCTTTACATGTTTTTGGAGAATGTAATTTATTTTTTAGATATAAAGAAAGATTTCAAAATTGGACATGTTCAGGCTGTTGATGTGTATCAAGTGTTGTGTAAGCTGTTACAAGTATCTCCTCTAGATCATAGTGGTACATGGAGTAATGTGGAACAAATGTTTGTTTAAATGACAAATATGTAATAAAATTTAAAAGATTCATAATTAATTAATATAGAATTACTGCATTAGCTCGTATCATCAGAATATATGCATGTTTATATCTTTTACCAGCAGAGTTTTGAGTCTGATGTCGGAGCACATGCTAGATGGTTATAGACAAGGATTGCCCATTTTCCCTCAGATGATTTGGGTGAAAAATATGCTGAAAGTAGCTAAAATCTCGTATAAATTGATAACATACTGTCTCGACCGACAGTCATAATATGAAGCCGTTTGAGCTCAGCCCTCGGCTGTTACATCACATGGTTTATGTTTACAGAAGTCTATACTAATACTACCTCCTATTTTCCTTTTGATATATATTTTAAACAAGATGTTCAAAGTAATGCTAGTTGGAGAATTTGCTTGTCAAATTATAATTTGTTTTCGGGGCCTCTGTGGCCGAGTGGTTAAGTTAGTTCGTCTACTATTGATCACGTGGTCTGTCATCCTCACAAGTCAAGGTTTCTGTGTCCACATTTGTCCAACACATGTGGACACAGAAACCCTGACTTGTGAGGAAGGTGGTCTGTCAACACTGAGATTGCGGGTTCAATTCTCAATGCAAGCAGGGTGTACTCGACTCGAATCTTAATTGACAAGGATTGCCAGTTTTCTCCGGGTACTCCGGCTTCCTCCCTCAATAAAAACTGGACGCAATGAAATAGCTGAAAAAATTGCTGAAATTGGCTTTAAATACCATCAAACAAAACTATAATTGTTATTCAAAAACAAAAGTAGAAAGATAATGTGAAAACATCAGTACAGTATATTTTGAAGACTTTTAGAATATTCATTTAATCCACATTTTTTATTATAAAAATCATGAAGTTTGTGCAATTTCTGGAGCAATACATCGTATAACCATGGTCATTTTATGACGTTTTATTTTCATATATACAAATGTTTATTTAGCTTGTGAATCCTAGATCTCGGGGTTATGTTCGATTTATTGGCTCATAATCAAAACAGTCATAAGAACTGAGGGAAAAACATCTCCTGATTTGTAGGTCAATTAAAAATGAATGTTGATTGTTAATGTTGTTTGTGTGTCTTTTTCACAAACATGTATAAACGAAACCGATCTTGTTTTCATTTAGTGATACATCCAGTCCAGTTGATTCAGGGTAACGAAAAGACAAAACTATTGAGGCTGAAATATCTTCGATAACTCTCGACCAACTAAGTCAAAATTGTCTGGAAGCATTTATTTGTTTGTTAACTTGTCCTCGTCCTTACCATCAATAAAACACTGCTCTCAAGATGTCCGACAACAAATCAACCGATCAGTCAATCAGTATTTTTATTATCAATACCAAGCAAGATTTGACAGACAAAAAGGCAAAGTGTAAACAGCACACATATTGACTGGTGTTATGCAACAACCTTTCCCCACCGCAGTAAAACAAAACTAATATTAACATACTAGAGTATCAATTGAGGCAACATTTTACAGATCAATGTAATCTGAAGTCCGAGAATCCTCTGCCGTTCAACGCTTTTAGCGCTTTTAGCGTTGAACGGCAGAGGATTCTCGGACTATGTAATCTGTAGCAATCGGTGTACAAGTTGTAACTAAGAATGCAACATGGATGATTATTATTTATTATCATACAAATCGTAACGAATATCGTCATCCAATTACAAGTGACTGGCATTCCAAGTTGTTGTCATATTCGTCTACTATCTGTACAGAGCATCGTTCTCCACTTATATACTTACATCCTTGTATCTCTGGATAAACACCGGCGTTGAGGCCAAGTCTGTGTAAATTAATTATATTATAGCAAACATAAGCTGTTGAAAAACGTGTTTGTTAATTTGAATTAGTAAGTATTAACAAAAAAACCCGCAAAACGTCTTTCACGGTCGGTAATCGCTTATGCACCACCAAATGCGATGATGAGAGCGATTGCCGATTAACCAAGCACGACGAGGCATAGGCGTAGCAGCCTGTACGGCAGGTACGGCTTCCGCCGTACCAATAACTTTTTCAGGTACGGCTTGCCGTACCAATAATTTCCAGAAATACAAAAAAAATATATTGCTCACGAAACCCATCTTTTAAGACCTGAGATTAATTGCTAGGAAATCGCCAGAATGCAGGATTTTGCACCATTTACTCACAGAGCTTCCGGGGGCCTTAATCGGCCACCGAATCCGCTGCAGTAAAGCCACCTCTAAGAGGTGGATCCTGATTAGCATTCCGCCATACCAATATCAAATGCGATGCTACGCCTCTGCGAGGTAAGGATTTTTGCTCTTTTCATTATATTATTATCGGGTATTTGACAAAAAGACGAGGTTATTCTGCGGTTTTATTAATTGCCTACTCGGACACAAATTAAGAAGTGCAAGATAATTGATCTGCCATGCTAATGCAACACCATTTTTTGGTAAAAGAAACACTAACCAAGCCCAAAAAGGATCAAAAGATTGATTTTTTTTCTAGAAATGAAACATATCCATTAAAGTTTCATAGTGAAAAAAATCGTTTTAAACACAAGAAAATGTATTTGTGTTTTAGTTAGATGTTACTATTTTGTCATCAGTCAATAGTAATTATGTCATGTTAAAATCACCTAATTAACAGAAAATTTCTACGTACATTGTACCAAGTGCACTCCATGAAGTAATGAAAACAACCACGGAGGAGGGAGTACGTTTATACGAAACCAATCCGCATTTAGTGAACTACACCTATTGCTGAGCCTAGTATGAATTATATTTAAGTTCCTTTCACCGAAACAAAGTTATCGGGTGGTTTTGAAATTGTCATTTATTGTTTCAAATTTGAATTGATTTCAATCTTTATAGCTGTTACATACACAAAAGAATTTGTAAAGTTCTGATTAATCTAAATGGGTATAACGTATTCATCGCTGCTACGAAAGGTGCATGCTGAAAACTTAATTGCTAATTGTGGCATCAGATGACAAAGGCATTGTGGGGCACGAGTGTTTATGAATAGAATAAAACGTTTTGAGACGTTTGTAACGTCCACTTCCTCTAACAGTTTCAAAATAAATTGACTGCCTACTAGCAAACATCGGATATAATTGTTGTTGTCAGTTTACACATTCTGTAATCTACAAAAGGAGCATAAGCTGGACCAAACGCGGTAAGCAGTTTTTATTTGTCAGCCAAAAAACCGCTATAGGACCGCTTCGAAACTTACTATAAGTCTTTTTGGTTGCGGCATTTCTGCCCCCTTTTATCATTTCACTTATAATATTTATGGCCTATAAATCCCCCAAAATACAAATAAATAGTTAAAAAAATTTTTTATATAAAAGCCATTAGGCAATAAGTCCGTGCGAAACCGTTTTACGGTAGTCAAGGACGTAAAAAAAACCCATAAGTAAGTAAGCAAACATCGGCAAACCTGTACATTGTACTTTTCTTTTCATAACATTTGGTCGTGCATGAGCGCGATTACTGGCCGTGTCTTATACGGTAGAATTTTTAGCAATTTTTTAAGACTGACCTTTATGTTGTACCTGAAATCTTTTTTTATTGTTTGTTTCCAACGGTGTCCACATAGTCGGATTTTATGTTACTTTTAGTTTTGGAAGATTAACCGTTTTAGGATCTAACTTCTGCTTTCTAATACTTTTAAGGCGCCCCGAAGAGTCTTAATTAGATGAAACGCACCTGGCATTGTCAATTATGATTTTGGTTTACTTGTGTTATAAGGTATAAAGCATATTAACAAAACTAATATTATTTCCTGCCGAATGAGTTCTTTTTGCAATCAGGGAAAATGTCTCTTATTTATGATCATATTCCACGGTGCAGTGTATATCTAAATTATTAATATTTTGCTAAAAAGGAAAATTTACCCGCAGAGCGTGCTGTCACCGTCAGGAGAACACGTGTAATGCATACACTTTGCATAATCATAAAATTCACTGTTCAGCGGAAGCACACGATCGTGGAATTTACAGGGTTCTGCTTCTGAAACAAATATAATTCGTTAAATTTTATGCATGCCTGCAGTATGTTGTCTTAATCGTATTGGTCCACGTGTGAATGACACACTGATACAAGAGGTATAAATATTTTAAGAGGCAAGTTATACGAACAAGACACTTTATATAAGAAAAAATATTGTAATAAAACCATATTGCATTCTTTTTTAAAGTGAACATTGTAAACCTAACAAAAATTAAAACTTTTTATTTTGCATCAGTGCACAATATGTTAAACTGTATTTGGCCACGGCATGCCGGGCATCAATTCGTCTATATTAGCCTTTAAGTAATTTTTTCCATCCAATTTTGATATGATTTATGCATTCTTTCTTGAAGACTTAATATCTCAAGTGAGTTTATGCATGGATGATGTTCTAGAATTTTTGAAAGAGATATGTCTAATTTACAAATTTAATTCCTTTTTGGATTAGAAGAAAAGATGCGTTTTTACTCAATAATATATCCAACTAGTTCAAAGATAATTACTGGATCGTAATTTTTTAAGGAATAACGCGCAATGATGAGGAAAATGCAAACGACCCTGTAAGAACTCGTTTTGTTTTATTTCGGAATTAATTTTAATAATGTAGCGTATGAATACGATTGTTCAATCCTATCACAAGCGAGTTTGAAAATGTGGGACTATCAATTGACTACAACGGTGTTTGTTTTTATAACTGTGCAGCTAGAGTGGTGGATTGAGGAGACCGGAATCAGAATCATAAAAACCTGTGATTAGCTGAGATAAATAGTATCTATCACAAGTGGAAAGGAGGCAAGAAAATCTCAAACACAAGGGCAAAGATATCTTGTCCATCCCGAGGCTCTGCCTTTCGTCCAAGATTTCATCATCCTATATAAGACGCAAATTAATTACTATTTCTAATATTAAGAATGTCGGACAAATCCCCGCCCGGACATTTCCCCGTTCGTCATTTTTGTAGGTCCGGACATTTCCCCGTTCGTCATTTGTGTAGACCCGGACAAATCCCCGCTCTTGAAATTGTAAGGTGGACAATTCCCCGCTCAAGCTATTTCATAAATTACTTAAATACGAAAATACGAAAATATTTAAAGTACGAGCATAATATAAATTTGAAAGAATCTAAGTCGGCCATTTACCACTCCTTTGTTATAATTATTAAGGTATATATTGTAATATATTAATTATGTGTGAACACTATTTTAATTAATCCTTTACAGTTTTCCGACTTTTAATAAATTTACTAGAGTTTGAGTGTGGTTGTTGATTAATAATGTTTGATCGTGAACGATATTAACAAACACTTTTAACATCTTATTATCTCCACAAATGAGACAATTAAAGTTGTTTGACAAACTTACCAATTACTCAAAAACATTTCGGCAAACATCTGAGAATACAAGGCTGCTTCTATCATTTAACGCAAGCTACGTGGCGTCGTGTCCAGGTGGAGGGGTTACAACGGGCGTACAGGGAAGAAGAAGCCATTATTATCTCCACAATGAGACAATTAAAGTTGTTTGACAAACTAACCAATTACTCAAAAACATTTCTTACTATATAATCTCTGCATAAGTTGTATTTTACAAAAAAAAAAACAAAAACAAAAAACAAATCTGTCATGGAGATCATCATATATACCTTGCTAAATGAAATAAACATTTTGGACCACAGTATTCAAGTTAGTTTTCAATCCTAAACAAACAACATCAATATTATGTCTATTAATAGTTGTGGTAAATAGCCGTACTTTAAATATTTTCGTTTATACAATAATTTATGAAATAGTTAAAGTACGTTTAATATTAATATTACGTTTTCAGGCTTGAGCGGGGAATTGTCCACCCTTACAATTTCATGAGCGGGGATTTGTCCGGGTCTACACAAATGACGAACGGGGAAATGTCCGGACCTACAAAAATGACGAACGGATACCTAATATTAACGCATCTTACGTACTACTGTGAAACTAACGGTTAGCAACACCCGGGTATATGACCTAGCAACGCCCCGGGTATATTAATTTTGTAACGACGTGTAACTGATCTCTGCAGATGTAAGACCTCCAAGACGGTCAGAGTGGGGAAACGCTCCGTTACCCATGTGGGGTACCGGAGTAGGCCAACGTTACATCGGAGCAGCCCGGCCGCTAGTAGGACATATGCTGCCGAGTCCTTCGACCAGGTATCCCGAAAGCCGGGCTTCGACAAAACCACCATGGTGGAGTCCATGGATTACTAACCCTAACAACCGTCCGACCGAGGGTATTAATTTACCAGTGTAGGACGTTAAAAACCACCAATCATCATCGTAACTGATCTCCACCACATTGGTCATTCGGGTCGTAGCATTCGAACGAATAGGACGGTCTCCAGTGTCTGGAATAACTCTCTACCTGCGTAGCAGTTTTTCAGTATCTTCGTGGTTGCCAGCATACATAGCGACGATAAGTATTTTATTTTTTTTATTTTTTTTTGCATATTTCTGTTCCCTTTTAAATAGTTTCTATTTGACTTAAATTATATTTGTATGCAAATATCTGTCATTTAAGTTAAAATCTCAGTTTATTCCCAATATAAATTAGGTCAATAAATAAGTTTTTCTCCCTGCCTAAAAACATTTGCTTCATTTCATTAGTTTAAATTTGTAAACCGCTCAATCACGCCTAACCAAAAAAGAAAACTTTCCAGCCCCGACTCCCCTCATCAGACCTCCAAACAGCAAAAGGTCACTCAAATTCAGAAAATTCAGATAAACAAAAATGATTATCCGTTGAAGAAACTGTGGTAATAAAGTCTAATAACAGGGCCTTCCTCAATATCATGGCGCTCAGTTTTCAGTACATGATACTGAGCTTCCTAGGGGATAAAAGCAAGGAGTCCTTCAAATTTAGGAGGCTCAAAAGTTGCTACATGGTACATGTTCCAAACTACTGGACGCAACAAAGCTAGGGCCGTACGATGTAACGGCTTCATTATACGACCCCAACTTTAAAAGTAAAATTAGTTACCAAAAAATCAATAAAAAAGTCACGACAGCCCTAAATACATATTTAAGACAATATGGCGATACATACAAACAGATGTATTATCCCTTAAAGAACAGGAACAAAGATTAAACAGCATAACAAAATCGGTAACTTCCCACTTGGTCTACTCCCATTTGGTCTATTCCCATTTGGTCTACTCCCATTTTGTCTACTCTTGAAAATTCATAGTTCCTATTTTGTCTACTCAATTAAATATAACTAGATTTAAACTTGGTTGTTACATAACATTATGGTGTATTAGAGTTTGTGTATTTTTTATATGTTTATTTTGCATTATTTCACAAATGTTTGTATTTCAATAACAATTCAATTGCTAAATAAGCATTTATATTTATTCCTGTTATACAACTGGTAACTTAATTGTTTACTCATTATATGTTCATACTTACTTTAAGAACATTTGAATTCTCTTAATTTTTAACTTTATTTTTTTTAATACCAATTTTATACTCCCTTCATATGGGACACTATAATTTTTTAGAGTAGACAAAATGGGAATAGACCAAATGGGAGTAGACCAAATGGGAGTAGACTAACTGGGAGTAGACCAAGTGGGAATGAACCACAAAATCGACGTCTCCCTAAAAGAGGTCCAAAAACCTGGCTTTTTAATTGTGAGACTAGATTCCCAATTAAAAGATGTAAAAGAGCTAAAAATGGATCATACTTTAAATTATAGATTGGCAGAATATAAACCTAATCCAAAGTTCTGTACGGTCTGTGCCAAATTAGGACACTATGCCAAAACTTGCAAAAATCAAAAGCAAACTTGTATTAAATGCTCAGAGCAACATGATACCAAAATGTGTAAATCACAAATTATTAAATGCAATAACTGCAAGGGTAACCATCAGGCTAACGATAAAAAATGCCCCCAATATATATATCAAAAAACTGTTTTAGAAAATATGTAGGCAAAATTTATGACATTTGACGAAGCCAAGCAAATGGCTACACAAAACAACAAAGCTCCAACTTGTCCAAATTCAAATCCAGTAAAAACAAATAAAACTGTCAAATGCTCGAATAAGCAGGAAACACCTGTCAACTTAATAAACAATAAAAACGCGGTCAACTTAATTAAAGATAAAACACCGGTTAATATTGCTGAAAAAACATCCGTGATAATTAACAACAGTCCAGATGACACCCTATCATACGCCGACATGTTAAAAACCCCGCCGCGATTGGTAATTGATGAATCCTCACCACAGGAGGAAACTCATTACAAAAACAATTCACCCATAAAACAAACTCCTAAAATTCCTAAGCAAGATAAAATCACTAGAGTAGAAAATAAAACAAAAAAATTGGATACAATTTGTAAAGGCCATCCTGGACCTATCCAAGCACGGTCATAAAGGTAAATCCATAAAGAAAAATCAAGAAAAAATCTTAGAAAAACTATTAGGATTCCTTAACGGACAACTAAACCTTAATCTCCAAGCATCGGAATTTAATTAAGTAGCCACAGCCATATAGTTATAAAAAACGCCCAGTAATAATTATATATAATGGGTCTATACATCCTACAATGGAATGCGCGCTCGCTTTACGCTAACGCGAATTCTTAAAAAATTTCTTAGACGAAAATGAAAAACCCGACGTTATATGTATTCAGGAAACCCACTTTCAAGGTAACCGATACATAAAACTTAATGGATATCAACCACCTGTAATTAAAAATAGAAACGGAATAAAAACAATAAAGGTAAAATAAAAAGTAAGGGAGGTGGCGTAGCCATCTATGTTTCAAACTCATTAACATACACGGAAATCGCCTTCCAAGCCGAAAACATAGAAATAACAGGTGTTACCATAAATTGTCAAAACGATAAAATTAATATTGTCAATATGTATAGACCCCCCTGACCAAACACTAAACTTTCAGGATTACTTTTTAATAATATAAATCATAAATTTAGTCCTACTAGGCGACTATAATGCAAGGTCTTCATTATGGGGGTCTATTAAAACTGATAAAAATGGACAAGTCTTAGAGGACCTAATACAACATATGGACCTCATAGTACTAAATGACGAGTCAGGCACCCGTCTAGATAACAACGGTAACACCTCCGAAATCGATCTAACATTTGTTTCCCCTTCACTAACTAAAGATAGTCAATGGGCAGTTCTGGAAGATCCACCCGGTTCTGACCATTTTCCAATTCTAACTGTATTAAAATCAAAACCAATTAAAAATGAAGTATGTACGGCCCAAAGGTGGATATATGATAAAGCCAACTGGCATCTTTTCTCCAAAATATGCCAGAACGTAAAGATTGAAGACATAAAACACCAAGATATTAATATTTATAACACCAACATATGCCAACAAATTACATCCATCGCAGATGCAGCCATACCAAAAACAAAAGGCAAAGTCCATATAAAAATTGTCCTTGGTGGAATACGCAATGCACGGAAGCTAAAAAAGTTAAAAGGAATAAATTACGCAGATTCGATAAAACAAAAAATAGCCAAGATCTAGATGAATATAAACAAGCTTTAAAAACTTTCAAAAATATTACAGACAAAGCGCGAAAAGAATATTTTCAAGACTTTTGTTCAAAATTAAATCACAGGTCAAATGTTAAGCAGGTTTGGCAAACAATCAAAAATATGAAAGGAACTAAGGTCTCTAGTCTACCTACGCTTGTCCAAAACCAAAAGCAAGCGGTAACTAATAAACAGAAAGCTAACTTGTTGGCAATGTCCTTCGCGGAAGTTAGTAGCGACCAAAATCTAGAACCCGAATTTAAATTGCATAAGGAAAAATGTGAAAAAGAAAACCCAATAGAAAAATATCTAACCCGGATAATAATAAAAAATATATAAATAAACCCTTCACGAAAGAGGAACTAATTACGGTACTTAAAACCAAAAAAACTACCGCATCGGGAGACGACCGGATCTCATATGAAATGTTTAAACACATGCCGGATAACATGATAAACATCGTGTTAGATCTAATAAACCAAGTTTGGGACTCTGGACAATTACCATCTTCTTGGAAAAATGCAAACGTAATCCCAATCCTCAAACCCAATAAGAATAAATCAGACCCTAAATCATATCGCCCATTCTCACTGACCTCAAACTTTTGTAAACTAATGGAAAGCTTGGTAAATGAAAGACTTAAATACATCATAGAAAAAAATAATATTATCAAGGACAATCAGAGTGGTTTCCGTAAAGATCGGTTAACTATTGACCATTTAATCAGACTGGAAACAGAAATTCAAAAAGCTAAAGCAAGAAACCAGTATCTTTTGGCGGTATTTTTAGACATTGAAAAAGCCTTCGATCTCGTATGGAGAAAAGGTCTTCTTTACAAAATTATACAGTTTGGAATAAGCGGTAATATGTTTAACTTTATATCAGACTTTTTACAGGATCGCAAAATTCAAGTTAAAGTAAATAACGAACTTCGGACGAACGCGAACTCCAAAACGGCACCCCCCCCCCCAAGGCAGCGTTATCAGTCCGACACTGTTTAATATGTTAATAGACATAGTATATCAAGCCGAAAAATCCGCTAAAACCTCGCAGTTTGCCGATGACAGTGCAATGTGGCACAGAGGCCATAACCTTAAAATACTTAGAAATAAAATGCAACGAACTTTGGATAATGTAAGTAAATGGGCCATTAAATGGGGCTTTAAGATTTCAAAAACTAAAACAATAGGTGTTATTTTTAGAAATAGGAAAGTAACATCAACCAACCTCACATTAGGCAACCAACCCATAAAATTTGAAAATCATGTTAAATTTTTAGGATTGATATTTGACCGTAAATTAACATGGAAAAAACATTTCGACTACCTAGAGGAGAGATCTAAACCTATACTCAACCTTATGAGATATTTTCAGGCTAATAATTTTGGAATGGGCACTGAAACTCTGATAATGTTGTATAAATCTCTACTCAGGTCCATACTAGACTACGGATGCCAGGTTTTTAACTCCGCTTCTAATAGTCTTAAACTTAAACTAGATAAAATACAGTATAAGGGTCTCCGAATAGCTTTAGGCGCCTTAACGTCCACGCCAATGGAAAATCTATTAGTTGAAGCAGGGGAAAAACCGCTGCAACTTAGGCGCGATGAATTTTCATCAAAATATTACGCTAGGTGCTCGCAAAATCCCAAAAATCCTGCAAAAGATACCCTCGAGGATTGTGTCGAATATAGAGCAAAATCACAAAAATGGAAAAATGACACAATCCCTTTTGGCTCCAGAGTAAGGAAAGAATTAAAACTAAATAAATTAGATAAAATTCAAATAGTAAAACACAATCCTCCGACTTTCCACCATGGATTATAAAAACGGCAAATACATCGTGTGAATTAAAAATAAAACAGAAAAAAGAGATGACCCTAATATAATAAAAACATTAACCCTCGAACATATAGATAGGAAATATAAAAACTTTGAAAAAATTTATACCGATGGTTCAAAGGACCCACTCACCGGTAAAACCGCTTGCGCGTTTACCGTACCAAAAGCAAAATGTGTATTCCATGAACGCTGCACCGATAATATCTCGGTATACACCACCGAAATGATAGCAATTTTTAAAGCATTAAAATGGATAGTGGACTCTGACTATCCATATCAAAAGGTAGTTATACTTACAGATTCACTGAGTGCCATCCAACCAATTGATAATAACCAATCGAGTAGACCGGATATTTTAGAGGCTATTCAAATGCTAGCATTTAAAATAAGAAATAAACAAATCGAATTAATAATAGAATGGATACCAGCCCACGTAGGTATCCTAGGTAATGAACTATCGGATAAACTTGCAAAAGCAACTTTAAAACAAGAAAACATAAATATAAACATAGCCTATAGTACATCTGAATTCTACGCGATCGTCAAAAATATATTTAAAAAGAAATGGCAAGAAATTTGGGACACATTTCAAAGCCATTTTTCTATATAGGAAATCGAAACCATGCAAAAACTTTAACCAGGGTCAGACTTGGCACAACCCTTCTACCGGGTCAAATGGGGCAACACATCAAAAATATATCGCCGCTCTGCAGTGTATGTAACACCAAAGAAGATATCGAACATGTCATTCTGCACTGTGTAGCCCATAACAACGCCAGAATAAAACTTAACACAGCGCTTACAAAATTTAACATCAATACCATCGATATCAAGATCTTGTTAGACCCTCCTAAAGAATTTAAAAACTAAGTATATAAAGAACTAGTCGATTTTATTACGGAAATTGACTAGCACAAATGTTATATAACTATCTTTCACACCACTTAACTAGGTGTCTTCTGCGAGGGTCGCGCCCTACAACCATACAGTAAGCCAAGAGCTTCGTCTCGGGCGGCCCCGACCGACATAGGAAATCCCCAAAATAACCAACCCCTATAACTTATTAACAAACCTACTCCTCAGTAAGGTAAGCCAAGAGCTTCGTCTCGGGCACCCTATGAGGAACACGCGTAAAATCGCAACAATAATCATGAAAAAGTTAAAATTGCACCTAAGCAGGATATGCCAAGAGCATCGTCTCGGGCAGGTGCCTACTTCCGATTACAAATTAAAGTCAAATCCTCGGTAGAGTAAGCCAAGATCTTCGTCTCGGGCTGTTACTGAGGGACATAGGAAATTCATAAAAACCCAATCCCTAAAACATGTAACAACCCTACTCCTCATTAAGGTAAGCCAAGAGCTCGTCTCGGGCACCTTATGAGGAACACGCGCAATCACGGAAAAAATTAAATATTAAAAAAAAATTTATTAAACCGAAGGAGGGTATGCCAAGAGCATCGTCTCGGCGGATCCCTACTTCGGAATACCAATAAAAGTCATCGGTATAGTAAGCCAAGAGCCTCGTCTCGGGCACCTACTGATGATTACGCGTAATAACGACAATAATAATAATAATAATAATAATAATAATAATAATACAAAGTAGGGCATGCCAAGAGCTACGTCTCGGGCGGGTCCCTACTTCTGAGCAATAATCCCTGTAAATGATGTATATAGCAATATTGTATATATTTTTAAACAAAAAAAAAAAAAAAAAAAAAATAGAATACTCTAAAATATTTAATAAAAATAGAAAAAACATGTATATCATTCTTATCTTATAATTTACAAAAATATTGTACATAAAAATACATAGTTAGTGAAAACTAACAACAAATGTAATACAATTCCACAGTGAAATGTATTTAACTGAGTTCTGGATGCAGCTTGTTAGATTAATATACTTCCACAAAGTCTTTTTGGTTGCAGCATTTCTGACTACTTTTATCATTTCAGTTATAGTAGTTATGGCCTATAAATCCCCAAAAATACAAATAAATAGGTAAAGAAAAATTTTTCAATAAAAGCCATTAGGCAATAAGTCCGTGCGAGACCGTTTTACGGTAGTCAAGGACGTTAAAAACCCCCATAAGTAAGTAAGTAACTGATCCATCAAATTCCAGGAAGAACAAGTCTCTATTACCGTTTTTTACGAATATTTCGATATCTCAAATAGTGAGGTGGTAAACGCAAGTTTACAACTTTGGATATAAGGAAAAAGCAAAATATCCGAATCTAGAATCAAGCATGCCGTAACGACTTAGTAATCTAAAATTTTCTATGAAGACAAAAATCCTTAAACGCAAAATTGCATAAAGAGTTCAAGTTAGGACTTTCAGGTTGGGGCACCATTTAAAAGTACTTGTAAGATGAGTTTCGTCTCGAATCCAGAGGACGAAAAGAGAATAGGATTAGCAGACAGCTGGCGAGCAAAAAAGAATTATATAGTGTGGCATGTCTCATTTTGAAATATTGACCTCAGAAAAATAATAAATTTTTTCTTTATTATATAACAACAAGACATGAATCTTATCCAAGTTCTAAAAATAGCTCAATTGTTATTTACTGGAATCCCCACGTTTTATTTAAAAAGCATACAGTTCCAAGTGTCCAGTCAAGAATGAGCTATGTCCGTTTAATATTCTCTTGATAACTACAACTTAACTTCACTATGTTACATCTATTTCATTAAAATTTTGTGTTGTCTTCTACCAAGCGCACAACAATTTTGGTAGCAGTATACGGTTTTGTAGTTTAGTTTCGAATGTCCCCCTGTGAAATTCCTTAATATAGTAGTACGGTCCAGTTGCAGTTTACTCACATCTATGATAAATGAAATGCAATAAATTTTTGAAGTGTCAGTAGAAAGTGTCATGTTTATAGAAAAGAAATATATATAATATTTGGTTGTCATCCTTGTTATAGTAGTAAAACCCCGAGACTGCCTATAAGACCATTTGACTCCTAGCTTTAGCTCTCTCTGATGCATTAAAATAGCATGTTCCTTGTCAACAAAATTGTGTGAAATCGAGGTGGATGACAAGTATTTTGCCAGTGTTTTTCTGCTTGGAAATTGATCTAAATAAACAAATATATATGTCATATTGCTCTTCTGTTAGGCGTTACAGTGTCAGAATTTTTCAAATGAAGGTAAATGCTAATGATTTGTCCGATTTTCTCACATGAAACAGCCGATTTTTATCGATGATTTTATGAAAATCTTATCAAATTACCAAGAAACTGAACATGCAGGACACAAATTAAATATATGTACAACATTTCCAGTACAATTGGATCTATGCAAAAATGTCACACATGTTTTTATTTGACAAAACAAGACCACGACCTCTGTTGATAATATTTTAATGCAAAGAACCGTATACTGCATCCTTTTTATCGGGACGGAAGTCACTTCATACATTTGAGGGGAGATAATTTCCCGTACTTAGAGGGTTCCCGATACGACTGCTTTACATGAAAAGTCTTAGTGGGTACCGTATGTGATTAATTTGGCGCGAAATTTAAAACAAAAGAGAAAAAAGATTTTATTATAAAACCAATATAACATATGGATAATCGATGCCAGAATGTAAACAGGATTTCACATATTGAAACAAGAGAATAATTGCATAGTAAGATGCTCAAATTTTAACAGTGAATGTAAATTTACTCTGCAAAATTATCTGCCCCTTAATGTTTGAAGTGACTTCCGTCCCGATAAAAATTGTTGTTCGCTTGGATAGAAGAAAACACAAAATTTTAATGAAATAGGATGTAACATAGTGAAGTTAAGTGGTAGTTATCAAGAGAATATTAAACGGACATAGCTCATTCCTGACTGGACACTTGGAACTGTATGCTTTTTAAATAAAACGTGGGGATTCCAGTAAATAAAAATTGAGATATTTTTAGAACTTGGATAAGATTCATGCCTTGTTGTTATATAATAAAGAAAAAAATATTATTTTTCTGAGGTCAATATTTTACAATGAGACATGTCAGACTAGTTAACAAACGAGTGAATACACACTGTTAACTCATTTATTGGCTCATATACAACTATTAGCGACATCACGTGATTTATGTGACGTATTTTTGTCAGCCATGTTGGATTTTCCACTCAATAGAAAATCAATTGAATGGGTAGATTTTAAAAACGCCGATATCTTAATTGTTAAATAAATAAAATATATATGTTTTGCACATTGTTCCCAGTTCTACAGTCTCTTGTCTTTCGAATGATATAAATTTTATCAGTTTAATTTACTTGCAAAATACTTCCCATTATGTTTGAAAAAAGTCTTATTTTCTGCCTTCTGGTTACATTGTTTCAATGGGAAATAGTCAAATATGCACCACTTCTGACGTAAAGTGCATAAATACAGTTGGTATAAACTATGTTTTGCACATATATACAAAAAGTAGACACGTTGATGTATTTAATTTTCACATTTTTAACACTTTAATTTCCGATCTTCATACTTCCCATTTCATTTGAAATTCGCTCATTTTGACAATTTTTAACATGGCGGAGTTCATACCACGTGGTTCAGACAAGGGACAGGGTTGTATGGCATCTTTATGGTCTTATTATATCTCAGAAATTTTAACATGTTTAACTTAGATGTAAATATTTTAATAATTAAACAAAAAAACTTTAAAGAGTATTTGACTTACAAAATACTGTCATTAGAAAAAACTAACTGCAATTGCATTTTCTTGTGAATTGAAAATGTGGTAATGAACTTTGTGATAAACATTTATAAAGTATTTATGTAAAAGATAATTTTTAAAATATCCCCAATTTGGACGCATTTTTCTCAGTCATAAAGGTAGTCAAAATTCAAGTTTTAGGAATAAAAGCTGTTCAATAAACATCCGCTGTACAGAGAATACATGTTTATGCCAGTACAAGCTTTATCAGGAAGACACAGTATGGGTTAAATTTCAATACATTAAAGGTGTTCTAAATAACACATATGTCACAAATGTTTATTAGATAACAATAATTCATTTATAATTTTAATAAATTATAAACTCTTGTAGTAGTTTTGGAGTATACAAAAAAAATAATGATGCAATAAACGAGGAACTCCATAAATGATAAAGATAAAAAATAAAAGTATATTTAAAAAATGGAAAATATTGTCAAATATTATTAATATGTTAAAAAACATAAAATAATTTTATTAATAATAGTAGCAGTATGATATATGATAAAATTTTGGTGTTAATGATACACAACAGTCGTTCGTTGATAAACAGAGTTATCGAACCTAATTACAGAGGGGACAACGTGTTTTTTATAAAAAACACTAACCCACCATGGAAGTTAATCCTTTTCTCTATCACCCACCATGGTATATCCACGCCTACTATCGTGGTTAAGAATCTTCTCAGGTAATCTTACCACGGTGGATGCATATGAGGGAGTTCAGTCTACCATGGCATGTCGCCACGGTAACCGGACAACTCGGACCGCGGACAACTCGGATCGTGACAACTCGGACCGTAGTAAGGACCACTCGGCCCGTAGAAAACAGGACAACTCGGACCGCATTTATTTCTTATACTGTCATTAAAATATTAAAATACGATAGTCCTGTTTATAATATTTATCAATATAACGTTATAATTTTTTTCTAGTAAAGTGAAATAATTCTACTTGAATGTAAATTGTACTGATTTAATTATATAAAGGTTAAATGTTCATAAATGTTAAGATGAGAAAAGCGACACAATTAACAACATAAAATCTGAAGAATTCAGAAAACACTCACAATTATCTGTAATAATTCACGTTAAACAACAAACTTCAGTCTGGTCACCTGCTGTACAGTTAATAAAATAAACATCAATTAACAAACAAAAAACTTTATTTTTACATGACAATATAGATTTCTTGGACCATATTATAGGACAGCTCGGACCGTATATGAATTACACGGTCCGACTTGTCCTATTACGGTCCGAGTTGTCCGCGGTCCGAGTTGTCTCGCATTCGTCGCCACAGGGGTCCGGCCACGATATCTCCGCGGTGCCGGCGGTGGTACATGACAACATAAACGTTGTCATTTAATTGATTGCGGGTTTAAACATCGTTACCCGAATGAAAAGAGAACATTTTAAAACAGTGCTTAAGAATAATTTGTACATGCATTTTATTTGTTTATAATCAATAATGATTTAATGTGCCGGTAGACTTGAAGATCGAATATTTGTTCAACCGGATGCATGTGTTGTGCATTAAATATTACCCTGAACAAGTTCGGTAAATTATCCGGATTTGAATTGTCACATTACGTTTTTGTGTATTACAACGTATAACGAATTGTCCTGAAGTTGTACGCGAACTCTCTTTAATCAATTATAAATCCTTTTCGACAGAAAACGGGCAGTTGAGCGGCGATCTTTTTCTTTATTTGGTATTTAAAACCAGAGTTGTTTTAACAAACGCGGACAAAAGTTTACATCACGTATAGTTATATAAAATTCGTTAACAGGATGGGATACAACAAATAAATTACTAAATTGAAGCCAACATGCAGCAAGAATAATAAATATGTGAAAAGTTTATAAACGAGAATCGCCACATAAAATATAGTTATACTACGATATGGCACAGGCGCCTGTTTCACAAGGTTGAATGAAGTCTTACGTACGCACAATTCTAAATACACATTTACTTTGGACAATGGCGTTTTAAACTATAACAATTAATATAACAGGTTTATATAAAAAAAGTAGTGATGTGCTTCTGAGCTAAATATACAAAACTGACAATTTTTCAAATGGAGGCAGACGTGTTATTTGTATAAAGTTCCCGTTAAAATTAACTCGCAGTTTCGGTGTTTTTGCATGACATAGTATTTATTGGGATAAATATTCTCGAGATCAGACCCCTTTTAGACTTGCCTTAGTTCTCTAAATACAAATACTTATTCTTAATATTTTGTTGTATTGTGGTACATTGATCAAACAATAAAATATGCATAGTTACTTATGTCTGTTATAACATGAACAAAACAAATCGGAATAAAATTATTTTTGAAGATGAAAGAACTGATTTGTCCACACTCATATCAATATAAAATAATTGCCCGAATTTACTCAACAGTATGTAAGTTTGTTTTCTTTTGTTCTTTTTTGTTTTTTGTTGTTGTTGGTTTTTTTGCGCGCCGATACGAATGTCTGTTTGCGGACATAGGGTCTTGTCGTAACATTATAGAAATTATAAGGATGCTACTTAAGTCTTTTCTACAACAAAAGCTGATGATGTGTCAGGCTTTTAACACTGAAACGACTATTATGGTTGATTCTATATCAGGATTGTATTTTTTTAACACACGTGGTTCAACACCGACGAATCGAGTATAAAATCATTCGTGGAACAATATATTCTGCGACATTTATATTAAGTAATAATTCAGAAAATTTGAAAATGTAGCATTTTAAGTCGTATATTGATTTTGACGTTTTTAAAACGAATTTCTTTACAAGTCTCGCATTTATTGTGTATTTCTTTACAAGACTCGTATTTATTGTGTAATGTGCTTATTTCTTTACCGTTAAAAATGTGAAGCCGCGTGTTCACCTGTTAATTATAAAATTATACAATACACAAGTTTATTGAAATGTTTGAGAGCACGTGCTTGAAAAAATGATGACTGGACAATACTTAGATAATCGATCGATTTAAGGTGTGACACAATTTACATCCGGTAAAAGTTCAAACGGTTAGAACATTAATCAGAGGCGCTGACAGGGAAATATTGACGATAGAATAGCAAAGATTTTGACAATTTTAAGGGCAAAATGCGGTGTTCTAACCTTTTAGAACACGTTAAGGGAATATTTGTCAATCAAATCAGTGACAATAAACTTTAAGGTATTCTGTATAATGAATAGATAAACAGAACGCAGATTAATTTTGTTGTCAAACAAACGTATTAAAACGGCATATTTTAACACAAATATCTAAATTAAATCGCAACATTTTAATTTTTTCACTGTGTAAGCATGAAAGGAAATTGAAAATCCACCGTGGTCAACACGGTGGGTCACGATATGTAGTGGACATAACACGATGTACCGCAGAATACCACCGTGGCGTATGGTGGTGAATTTCTTAATGAAAAAACCACGACCACGGTATATAGTGGGCAATATAAAAAACACGTTGTCACGTCTGTATGACAGTAATAGTTGCATATGTTTTATGCCATAAAAAAAAAATTATCCTGACCCCAAGTGCCTGTGGCTAAAGTATATATATTTATACAATCCCGTCGGCCCGAGGCTTTAACTGCAGCACACCAGATCGCTGTAGACACAACGACCGAAAAACTTACAAGTGAACAGCTTCAGGACAATGCAATGAAAAACTTGCTGGCTTATCTATATTGTACTTAAACAATGTGACAATATTAGGCCTTATAACTCGGTTGATTGAATCTCGTTCATTTCAGATTTGTCTCAAATTTGGGTATAAAATTCTTTTTTTTGAAGAAGCTTTGATAAGAGATCATTGCATTTGTAAATTTGACAACATTTCTTACGTACAAATATGCCTTTCAGCGCTTGCTATATACATATATATTATAAAATTGACAAAACACTGTAAACAGATTTTATCGTTCTTTTATGTTATCCACTGTAAAAACATAATATACTTACTACCAGATTTAGGTCGCGTCGCAGTGCAGAAACAATCGATTACCAGAGGAATGCAACACAATATGGCGATTAGAAAATTTAAATTTGACGCATTCATCCCAGAAATGTTCGTACTATCTTGTCCAATGGAAATAAAATGTCAATGCCTTCTTAAATGTAAGGTCTTGTACTAAGTGTTATTATCTCTTATAGAGTCAAACGTAATTTTTCGTCCCTGATATGAGGCAGTTCGATCACTGACGATAGTAGTGAAACGGAAGTGAAAAATGCGCATGTTCTGTTGAATTTAGATCGAATTTCAAACAATTTCAATAACTGTTAACAATACTACCGCGGTTTTGGTTTATTTTCTATTACCGATATTAAATATTGACAAAATATTAAGCAGCTTGCGATAAACAATTATACCATAAAATTGTCTGTCTGGCGTTAAAGAGAAACCTGCGCTGAAACCTATGTTAAATATGGTATACGTCGAAAGCGGTTTTCGATTTCGCATATCACTATTGTAAACATGGTAAAGTAAAGGATTTAAAGCAATGCTCTGCTTTGCTTTGCCTAAAGTTAGAAATATTATAACCGAAATTTATTTAGAGTTCCACAAACCTCATCCCCCCTTATCAGAGGGTTCTTTTCTCAACATTCTGACATCAATCACACATATAAATTTGTCGGAAATATTTTCATCTGTCACTGACCCGTGTATGACCCCAAATAAGCCAGAAACGAAATCAGTTTGCATAATGATGGTCGATGGTTAATTTATTAGGAAATGGCTGCATGTAACTAGTAATTATGATAAACATTTGACAAGTCAGAAGATTCCTAAGCTGCCATTTAAAAATCTTATAGTAAGGATAAAACTTAAAAAACTGACAAATTACGGACGCGCAATAATCACGATTGTATCATCCAATAACAATTAACAGAGTGGTGTATTTTTCGTTACAAGCAAAAACACACGTCAACATTAAAATCCACTCGCGTTGATGTTTTCCAGGTTTTGTGTAAGCTGTATCAGGACTCAATGTGCCTACCAATGTTGATCAATACCACAAAAAGTCATACAGAAGATAAAAAGAGAATTTGTACATAATTCTAATATGACGTGCTTTAAAGGCTTTGAGACCACAACTGTGGTAAAAAATGATTTATATATAAGCAACACGCGCTGAGGAGGGCGTGTTTTAAAGGGCTGTTCCAATTACAAAACTGTAACTCCCACCGGAAAGCTATTGCGTATGACGTATTAATCTTATAAATAGCGACACGCGCTATAATTATCCGTTGCAATATATTGTGTGTTACATTGACAGAACAGCCATTTATGGTGGAAACGATGTTTTCGAAAATATTATAAATGTACCGTAATTGTCTTATTAGAATATAAATAATTCACGGAGGCTGTGAGTTATCATTGTTTTACCACGGGGTGACCATTTATGTCGTATTATTTTTATCCCGAGCGATAGCGAGGGATAAAATAACGACATAAATGGGCATAACCCACAGCCTCCGTGAATTATTTCTTGAATTACCTAGAATAACACGACGGTTGCCACAGGTGTAGCGGGAACTGCTTAATACTCCCTGTTAACCCAATCAACAATCGAGTTTTAGTGGGTTCTTTTTGTTCATCTTTAGTTTCATGTGTTGTTTATATTGATTGGTGTGTTTGTCTTTCTCTATTGACTACACATTTTTAACACATCTTGTTTTCTTCAAATTGTCAATCTTCATATTGTACACTGGGACGGTTCCCAGTGCTCGACCCACAGATCAGCCCAGCCCATCCCCGGTGGCGGATAGGGGAGACCCTCTCGTTGGGGGGTTGTTTGGTCATAATACGGAAAGCCTGGCAGCCGACCGTAGTGGGTAACGTGTTTGGAGAGTGCCACGCTCTTTGCACGATAAAGATCCCTTTTGTAGATTTCGAAAAGGAGTAGGCTCATTGTAGCCGCTACAAAAGGCTCAATTCTCCGACCCTACACAATACTCCGTACTTTTCCAGTGGCAGTCAAAATTTTGTTCCATGTGTCCAATCCTACCACTTTTTCAATTGATGTGTTGTTTGTTAACTTGTTCCCGCCCTGAATATAGCTGAAATACTGCTCGCTGGACGTAAAGCAAACACCCAATCAATCAATCCATCATATTGTACAACATTAACCACTACTAGCAGCCATAATGTTACCCATTGTTCGCTAGCAAAGTACCAATGTTTAAAATTATGACTAACAACGTCTTGATCTTTATTTTTCCTGACCAGAAGCTCTAGTCAAAATTCTGACGGCAGTTTTGGAAATGCTGTAAAATTCACTTCGGGTGAGGTCATAACGTTGTTGTTTAAGGAATGACATATGGGATCTGAGTGATTTACTGTACTATTCTTCTTTAGATTGGGTGGGGTAGTTTTCAGGGGCAGAACCCCTGTTTTCTTTTGTAAAAGTGTGAAGTTGTCTACAATCAATCAATCAATCAAGTCATTAATATTTTGACTGGTGTTAAGCTGCAGCTTTTCCCCACAGAAGTGCAAAAATAGCATATGTAGTAAATAAACTGCGGGCAACATTTCACAAAATAATGTGATCTATCTTATATTTTAGGATGATATTATATTGTACCTGAAATTGCGTAAATCTTTTTTAGTTCTATTGCTTGTTCTGCAACGTATAGCTGACACAGCCAGATTTTTAGACTTTTTGTTTGGATTTATAATAATTTGTTTTAGTGCCCATTTATAAAACGCGTCTTGTGTGGTAAATTATAATTCTGGTATCTTGTGAAATAATGGTAAAAACATGTTAACAAAACTGTAATATTACAGTTCCTGAGGAATGCTACCTTTGCACCATCAGTGAAACAACCCCGTATTATTTTGGCTAAGTATGCATTTACTGGGGTGCATTTTATGTCTGTAGAAAAAAATAACATTATTTCAATTTATGTATTGCTGGAAAAATTTTACCCGCAAATCGTCGAGTCGCAATTAGCAGAACATGGAAGCACGCGATCGTAGAATTTACAGTTTTCTGCTTCTGAAACAAATATATATTCTTCTGTGCAATGAAACATTGTATATATACGGTGTAGTAAATGTAACCAATAACCAATACTTTTGTATCCGTGCACAAGAATTCTCAATCGTTTCCCGACAATATAGAGCGTGCTGTATGGTACTGCCAGAGGTCGATTCGTCAGCAATGTATGGGCTGAATTATACTTATCATCAGAGTTTTCTTTAAATATATACGCACAAGTAAATATGAAAAATAAATAACTCGAGTGAGTTAAAGATGGGCAAGGTTCTTGACTTTTTAAGAAAATATGTCCTCAATACTTATAAATAATGTCAATATGGTCTGATAAGCTCTTTTACTAAATTAATTCCTTTTTGTTTTTTTTGAAGAAAACACGCGTTTTATCACAAAATATCAAAAGCAAGTGAAAAAAGTGCTGATCGTAATTTGATATATGCGCCTCAATAACTTAGTGTAAAATTGCGAACGGTCTTGTAAGCAGTGCAATGGTTTTTGTTTGAATTCAATTAAGACTGCTCAATAGTATCCCAAGCGAGTTTAAACATGTATTTTGACGTTTTGTAAAAGTAATGTTCTTCAAACCACTTAAAAATGAGAAAATAAGCGTTTGTTACCGGAATGGGATTGGAACACTGTTTTTCTTTTCTGCATTATCTGCCGCTTAAGTGTTGGAGTATCAGTGATTAGCTAAGATACATATTTGTTTTACAAATAAATCAAACCTGAGCTGTTTTTAACATATATGTATTGAAGATTATTTCGACAGGTTACATAAAAATTGGGAAAAGACGACCATCTTTCTTACAGGATGGTGTCTGCAGACCGTAGATTACCGCTATTCATTGTACCCTACTTTTAGTATAATAAGCCAATTTAATCCATGCCAACTGACATGTGCTTTAGATGTAGCACACCAGGCGACTGTAGACATAAAGACCGTAAAACTTACAAAGCGACAGCACAAAGCACGGAAAGTCTGGTTTACATCAATATTACTTGGGCAATATGACAATTTTATTACTAATTATTTCTATTGATTAATTGAATCTCATGTATTTCAGATTTGTTTCATATTTGGGTATAAAAGGATTTTTGAAAATAAATAATTGCATGTGGGAATTAGCATCATTTTAAAATTGTTATGTCGAGTTCCAAAACCAACAAACACGCAAACAGTACCAGTTTTTTGCAACTAGTAGTATGCCAACAACAGATTACCATGCCTAATTAATGCAAAACGAGTGTTTAGTTGCATATGATCTGGTCAAAGCTGGTCAGAAAGTTGTCTATGTTAAGAAAAGGTGGTTATTAAAATTGAAGTTCTTTAATACTGGAAGAATAGTTTAGATTTACTGATTAACTTTCAGACAAATAAAATTATTACGATGTTTTTATTGCCTATATGAAAGCTTTTTAGGCTTTCTAAATTGGTTTAAAATCAGAGCTTGCGATATTCTTTTTTTTATTCTACTCGCCTTTCAATGTGTACAGGAAAGAATTAAACTGACGTGTACAGGCAAAGAACCTATATAACCATTATACCATTGACAAATTACATGTCCAGCAAAGTGATTATATAATTACATAAAGACGTTATAAATATAGAAGACACATTCTAAATACAACTGAAATATAGCTTGCTGGACTTTAATATAAGACTGAATCATAGTTTTTCATAGATTTATCGGTATATTAACAAGACCAACTCACAAACAAATTGAGGTCCTTCGGACTTGTATGATATGTTATAACTTATAATTTCAATAAACTTCCATTATATATTATTTGCTTTGAAAGATAATCTCAATTGCATGTTTGTTGTGTATTTTAATAGCGGGTTTGACCTGACGTATGAATATTTTGTTGAATTTACGTACAAAATGTTTTATTCCATAAAAATGAACACATAACTAGACTTTAACTTCATTCATTACTTCAGGCAAAGTGCTTGACCAACATTATTGCCAAAAATTGCCAGATTTCCGCTTTCTTCTCAACAAAAGAACGGCATAATATAGCTGGACAAAAATTATGCAAATAATTGATCTGAGAAAGCTTACAAACAGATCTGACTCTGTGGTAATAAAGTCTTTATTAACTATTGAGCTTTCAGTGTGATGTTTTGCTAACACGGCTTAGTGTGGTCATTTGCGTAAACCCTCTTGCTAGTGCATTTTTCTCCTCGTATGATTACGCATCCCCTTGGAGGGGGAGGAGTAACACCGGTATTTATACCAATCCTGTGAAAAAAAAATTATAATCATTCTTCAAATTTGATATGTACTGTTTACATTCATAGGTCAGTACTTACCAATTATTGCTAGAATTCAATGATCTTTGATTAAGTCAAAGTTAAAAAAAATATTAATGTATCAGTTTAATACAGTCTATGGAATTGACATACAATAATATTGCATATTAAATAAACTATAATAATTACCCACAGACAAAAAAACTACCATCCGCATCACATCTGTATTCTTCGCATTTTTTGTAATCTATCAATTTGCTGCTCAGTTTAAACATACGATTCTGATAGTTGCAGTTCTTGATTTCTGGTATAATATATATATATATTTATTCAGAAAATATAAGTTTATAAATAGATTAACTACACTTACGTATAAATCTATGAAATCATTTATTAACAATCTACCAAGTCTCAACAAAGACTATATTACGACCTCTTATCCCCATCAAAACTATATATAAAGACGATTTCAGCCGGTGCTAAAAAATAATGACACTACATTGTATCATTATAGAGTAATACACGATTTCCTATTTCTCTCTGCTATTTTGACATTTCAGAATTCACGAAGAAATCACTGTTGGAAAAAAGGCCGTACACTATACGTTGAGTTGTCTTGCACTGGAGAGCTCTTGGATCGATTCAGATCCGAGATTTTCCTACTCGTTCAAATCTTTAATATTTTTGAATAAAAAAAGTTGTAAATCAGTCGCATAAGATATATATTAGATTAGAGTAAGATTCAAAAAGACGAGTTGTACGTTGGACTTAGTTAACATTCAATTTATCACAATACTTGGCTGTCTAAGTAACTACGTTTAAGTGGAGGTCCAAACCCATAGCAATAGGATTCGGTAAGGTGTGAACAGCAGAAGAAGACAACAACGACCGTCAGGTAAAAACACATTACCTCCATGTCGATGCAAAGATCAGGTACTTATGAAGAATTGTTTACAAAGACAGATTCATATATAAAATGCATTAATATTGTCGTTATTGACATCCTGAGGTTTTGATACCGGAAACATAAACGTTCTTTTGTACTAGTAAATCTCGTTATTACTTTTATTGATGTAGTTTTATGAATTTTTTGAAAAGAAGCTTTGATAAGAGATCATTGCATTTGTAAATTTGACGACGTTTCTAACGTACAAATATGCCTTTCAGCGCTTGCTATATACATATATATTACAAAATTGACAAAACACTAAACAGATTTTATCGTTCTTTTATGTAATCCACTGTAAAAACATAATATACTTACTACCAAAAATTACAACGTCTATATGCGTCTTGATCTTTATTTTTCCTGACCAGAAGCTCTAGTCAAAATTCTGACGGCAGTTTTGGAAATGCTGTAAAATTCACTTCGGATGATGTCATAACGTTGTTGCTGTTTAAGGAATGGCATCTGCGATCTCAGTGATCTTGTACTATTCTTCTTTAGATGGGTGGGGTAGTTTTCAGGGGCTTGAACCCCTGTTTTCGTTTGTAAAAGTGTGAAGTTGTCTACAATCAATCAATCAATCAATCAATCAATCAAGTCATTAATATTTTGACTGGAGTTAAGCTGCAGCTTTTCCCCACAGAAGTGAGACAAAAATAGCATCTGTAATAAATAAACTGCGGGCAACATTTCACATAACAATCTGATCTATCTTATATTTTACGATGATCTTATATTGTGCCTGAAATTGCGTAAATCTTTTTTTAGTTCTATTGCTTGTTCTCCTACGTATTGCTGATATAGCCAGTTTTTTAGATTTTTTGTTTGGATTTATAATAATTTGTTTTAGTGCCCATTTATGAAACGCGTCTGGTATGGTAAATTATAATTCTGGTATCTTGTGAAATAATGGTTAAAACATGTTTACAAACTGTGATATTACAGTTCCTGAAGAATGCTACCTTTGCACCATCAGTGAAACAACCACGTATTATTATGGCTAATTATGCATTTACTGGGGTGCAGTTTATATCTGTAGAAAAAATAACATTATTTCAATTTATGTATTGCTGGAAAAATTTTACCCGCAAATCGTCGAGTCGCAATTAGCAGAACATGGAAGCACGCAATCGTAGAATTTACAGTTTTCTGCTTCTGAAACAAATATATATTGTTCTGTGCAATGATACAATGTATATATAGCAAATGTAACCAATAACCAATACTTTTGTATCCGTGCACACAAATTCTCAATCGTTTCCCGACAATATAGAGCGTGCTGTATGGTACTGCCAGAGGTCGATTCGTCCGCAAAGTAAGGGCTGAATTATACTTATCATCAGTTTTCTTTAAATATATACGCATAAGTAAATAAGAAAAATAAATAACTCGAGTGGGTTAAAGATGGGCAATGTTCTTGACTTTTTAAGGAAACATGTCCCTCAATACTTATAAATAATGTCAATATGGTCTGATAAGCTCTTTTACTTAATTTAATTCCTTTTTGTTTATTTGAAGAAAACACGCGTTTTATCACAAAATATCAAAAGAGAATGAAAAAAGTGCTGATCGTAATTTGATATATGCGCCTTAATAACTTAGTGTAAAATTGCGAACGGTCTTGTAAGCAGTGCAATGGTTTATTTGTTTGAATTTAATTAAGACCGCTCAATATTATCCCAAGAGAGTTTAAACATGTATTTTGACGTTTTGTAAAAGTAATGTTCTTCAACCACTTAAAAATGAGAAAATAAGCGTTTGTTACCGAAAAGGGATTGGAACACTGTGTTTCTTTTCTGCATTATCTGCCGCTTAAGTGTTGGGGTATCATTGTAGTCAGTGATTAGCTAAGATACATATTTGTTTTACAAATAAATCAAACCTGAGCTGTTTTGACATATATGTATTAAAGGTTATTTCGACAGGTTACATAAAAATTGGGAAAAGAGGACCATGTTTCTTACAGGATAGTGTCTGGAGACCGTACTCTACCGCTACTCATTGTACCCTACTTTTAGTATAATAAGCCGATCTAATCCATGCTAACTGACATGTGCTTTAGATGTAGCACACCAGGCGACTGTAGACATAAAGACCATAAAACTTACAAGCAACAGCACAAAGCACGGAAAGTCTGGTTTACATCAATAATACTTGGGCAATATGACAATTTTATTACTAATTATTTCTATTGATTAATTGAATCTCATGTATTTCAGATTTGTTTCACATTTGGGTATAAACGGATTTTTGAAAATAAATAATTGCATGTGGGAATTAGCATCATTTTAAAATTGTTATGTCGAGTTCCAATACCAACATACAGTCAAACAGTACCAGTTTTTTGCAACTAGTAGTATGCCAACAACAGATTATCATGCCTAATTAATGCAAAACGAGTGTTTAGTTGCATCGGATCTGGTCAAAGCTGGTCAGAAAGTTGTCTATGTTCAGAAAAGGTGGTTATTACAATTGAAGTTCTTTAATGCTGGTAGAATAGTTTAGATTTACTGATTAACTTTTAGACAAATAAAATTATTACGATGTTTTTATTGCCTATGAAAGTTTTTAGTCTTTCTAAATTGGTTTAAAATCAGAGCTTCTGATATTCTTTTTTTTTATTCTACTCGCCTTTCAATGTGTACAGGAAAGAATTAAACTGACGTGTACATGCAAAGAACCTATATAACCATTATACCATTGACAAATTACATGTCCAGCAAAGTGATTATATAATTACATAAAGACGTTATAAATGTAGAAGACACATTCTAAATACAACTGAAATATAGCTTGCTGGACTTAAATATAGGATTAAAACATAGTTTGCATAGATTAATCGGTATATAAACAAGACCAACTCGCAAACAAATTAAAGTCCTTCGGACTTGTATTATATGTTATAACTTATAATTCAATAAACTTCCATTATATATTATTTGCTTTGAAAGATAATCTCAATTCCATGTTTGTTGTGTATTTAATAGTGGGTTTGACCTGACGTATGAATATTTTGTTGATTTTACTTACAAAATGTTTTATTCCATAAAAATGAACGCATAACTAGACTTTAACTTCAATCTTTACTTCAGGCAAGGTGCTTGACTTCAACATTATTGCCAAAAATTGCCAGATTTCCGCTTTCTCCTCAACAAAAGAACGGCATAATATAGCTGGACAAAAATTATGCAAAAGATTGATCTGAGAAGGCGTACAAACAGATCTGACTCTGTGGTAATAAAGTCTTTATTAACTATTGAGCTTTCAGTGTGCTGTATTGCTAACAAGGCTTAGTGTGGTCATTTGCGTAAACCGTCTTGCTAGTGCATTTTTCCCCTCGTATGATTACGCATCCCCTTGGAGGGGGAGGAGTAACACCGGTATTTATACCAATCCTGTGAAAAAAATTTATAATCATTTTTCAAATTTGATATGTCCTGTTAACATTCAGAGGTCAGTACTTATCAATTATTGCTAGAATTCAATGATCTTTGATTAAGTTAAAGATAAAATGTAATATTAATGTATCAGTTTAATACACGTTTATGGAATTGACATAGAATAATATCGGATATTAAATAAACTATAATAATTACCCACAGACTAAAAAACTACCATCCGCATCACAACTGTATTCTTCGCATTTTTTGTAGTCTATCAATTTGCTGCTCAGTTTAAACACACGATTCTGATATTTGCAGTTCTTGATTTCTGGTATAATATATATATATATATATTCAGAAAATATAGGTTTATAAATAGATTAACTACAATTACGTATAAATCTATGAAATCATTTATTAACAATCTACCAAGTCTCAACAAAGACTATATTACGACCTCTTATCCCCATCAAAACTATATATAAAGACGATTTCAGCCGGTGCTAGAAATAATGACACTACATTGTATCATTATTGAGTAATACACGATTTCCTATTTCTCTCTGCTATTTTGACATTTCAGAATTCACGAAGAAATCACTATTTGAAAAAATGCGTACACTGTACGTTGAGTTGCCTTGCGCTGGAGAGCTCTTGGATCGATTCAGATCCGAGATTTTCGGCATTTTCTAACTCGTTCAAATCTTTAATATTTTTGAATTTTTGAAAAGTTGTAAATCAGTCGCATAAGATATATATTAGATTAGAGTAAGATTCAAAAAGACGAGTTGTACGTTGGACTTAGTTAACATTCAATTTATCACAATGCATGGCTGTCTAAGTAACTACAATTATTCCTTCCCACCTTCTTACCGATAAGAAAATCGTTAGTCGTTAATACATAAATATACATACCGCCTACAAGTGGAGGTCCAAACCCATAGCAATAGGATTCGGTAAGGTGTGGACAGCAGAAGAAGACAACAACGACCGTAAGGTAAAAACACATTACCTCCATGTCGATACAAAGATCTATAATGAAGATTATTTTGAGTGAAAGATGAGGTTCTTGATTAATTAATATTGTCGCTATTGACACCCTGTGGTTTTGATACCGGATACATAAACGTCCTTTTGTACTAGTAAATCTCGTTATTACTTTTATTGATGTAGTTTTATGAATTCAGTGGTTAATTTCAACAAAAGAAAAAGAAAAATTACAAATAAAACTGTAAAATTTCAGTTTAGAATTGATTAGCGGTTTAATTATGAAAAACGCCAACCATAACCAAGTATTTTTAAAATTGTTACAAGATGTATAGATGTTTGTTTGTTTCAATGGTGTTTAACTTTTAGCACTTTTTTTATTTGTGAAGGAAGCCGGAGTTCCCCGGAGAAAACTCCCGATCATAGGTAAAACTGGCAATTTTTGTCAGTTCAGATTGGAGTCGAGTACACCCTACCCACAGTGAGACACGAACCCGCAAGACGTTTCTTGTTACACCAATGGCTTCATTTCACCTGATAAAAATCCCAATTTAAATACAATTGAAGTACGCGGGGCTTAGCTATCGGATAATCAACCAATTTTTAAGTAATGTTATTCCCGTAACACACAGAAAAATAGTGGCTCTGGGGTTAATGGTGCGAAATCCTGCATTCTGGGAGTTTCCTGGCACTAAATTGGAATGACTGAAAACGGCAATCTTTATACCTAAGTCGTTGAAAACATGTATTTTTTATTTCAATTTACAAAAAAAAACAAAAAACAAAAAAAAAACCACACAAAAAAAAAACAAAAACAAAAACAAAAAACCGGTGCAATTAATATCCCTCTTGTCTCATTATAATATAAACTTGAGAAAATACTGAAAACGGCAGCTGCTGAAATGAAAATCAACCACGTGTTCATCACCAAGTTCGCCATTTTCCCATGCCTTCATATATGTTTTGCTTCTTGGCAATAAGTTGTGCAGTTTTATATCGTTCTAGTGTCATAACAGCTTCCACTACGATAATACACGCAAGTTTATTGCTTTTATTCACTCTCGGTGCAAGTTTCATACATGCTTTATGTATTGTAATTCAATTCAACTCTTTATTGCAAATTACACCCATATGGGTCAAAGCAACATTTTAACATTATAAACAAAAACATTAGCACACAAATACAAACATACTCAAAGTGCAAAATTTATTATTACTTATATAGCTAGTACATTTTAGCCGATGTGGACCATATTTTCGCATTTCAAATGATCGCTTTATAAAGTCCTATATAAATGTTCTGATTTTGGACAGGATATATTTTACTTTTTCATCTGTATTTAAATTTGCAAAGCTATTGTCTATATTGGTTTGTTTGTTTGATGGTGTTTTAACGCCACTTTCAGCAATTTTTCAGCTATATCATGGCGTCCAGTTTTTATTGGGGGAGGAAGCCGGAGTACCACCGACCTGCGGAAGGAACTCTGGCAATCTTTGTCAATTAAGATTGGAGTCGAGTACACCCTGCCTGCAGTGAGAATCGAAACCGCAATCTCAGTGTTGACAGACCAGGTGATCAATAGTAGACTAACTTCCATGACCAGTCGGCCACCGAGGCCCCTGCTGGATTTGGAGATTCCACTGGTCGACACTGTGCATTCCACCATTGACCTCCTATTTTTTGGAAAAGACATAACAAATACTTAGGTGCGTTTTTCAAACAGATCACAGGTGCAAGTCTTATGCTTCAGCAAAACATGCACTCCACTCCAAATGGTGGATAGTGTATACAAGCTAGAGGTTTTCAAATTTATCACAGAGGACAGATGATCTAACAACCCCAAGAAGTTTGTACCTAGTTGTCAATGCTGTGGTTATTTTAACTGACTGAAAACTAATAGCATTCAATCAGAGGGGAAGGGAGTTTACTTCCCTGACCGTTTTCTACACTACATTACTTATATCCAGTTTCGAATCCCCACCAGCTTAACTCTAAATAAACCTGTTAATAATCAGTCCATCAAGTCAAAATATTAAATAACCAAAACTATATACGGCACTTCATTTTAATATATAATATACTTTACATCACAACAACCATGACCTTGCTTGACATTCTATACAAGATTGTTTCCAAGAAATGTTCTGACATAAATATTAAATACATCACATGTGAGCAACATTCCATTACCTAATATCACCTATACATGCATGTTGGCATCTATCTAAGCCATGTCCTCAACAATACATGGTCACATGGCTTACTGAAAACTACCTACTCTGGGTTTATTTATATGTAAAAGATATATATATATTATATAATAAATATGTAATCTAAAACTAAATTTCTTAATAGAGACCTTTCTCATCTACATACAATTATTTTTATCATGTATAAAATAACATTGAAATATTTGAACCATGTACATTTCGTCATGCAGCTTAGTTAACAAATATTTTTTCTGTGTACTTGAATACGTCATCATGTGACCAAATTCTATGTGACAAATTACTACATGAGAATCCATTTTAAAAACTAATACAGGTGATACCAGGTTATGTAATTTGCTGTCACACATTTGGCAGTTTCCTTGAAATCTTTTTCAATAAATATTATATACATCATATGACAGCACCACACTGCATGTTAAGCATCATAATACATAATATATTTCTACTCTCTTGTATTTGTTTTAGTCCCAGTAACAAAAGACAAATCTGCCAATTAAATTGCTTGTACTAATTAGATTTTAAATTATTCAGTTATTTCTTCTTGGTTTTGATATTAAGCCCATGTTGCCACATGGCGTATGATGTATACTACTACAGAAAGAAACAAACGGAATAAATATATTTCAACCAGATACAAGTTTCATTCTGACCCATTTATAAAAGGCCAAATATTAAGGTGAGGGCCTAAAAATCATGTGCAGACAGGGAACCAGATTATGAGGAAATTATCTAAAATTAAATGTCTAACTTTTGTATCTAATAAGTACAGAAAATGTAATTGGAAAATCAAGTGTTAATTCACAAAAACTCTTAATTACATTATATTTCACCATGTCACTTTCAATAGAGTCAATCATTTTCTGATCTATAAGACGGGTTGGGCAGACCATTTGGTATATAATTCCTGTAAATCTTGTCACTGTCCTATTATTCTTGTTATATATCCAAGACCTTTTTTAGCTCACCTGACCCGAAGGGTCATGTGAGCTATTGCCATCACTTGGCGTCCGTCGTCGTCCGTCGTCGTCGTCGTCGTCGTTAACTTTTCTTAAAAAATCTTCTCCTCCAAAACCACTGAAGGGATTGCTTTGAAACTTTGCATACATCATCAGTAAAATGCCCTCTACCAAGTTTGCCCAAATCATGGCCTCAGACCAACCAACATGGCCGCCATGGCTAAAAATAGAACAGAGGGGTCAAAATACAGTTTTTTGCTTATAGTTCAAAAAGTATAACAGATACAGGAAAACCGAACAGACCTTCCTTCTTCAGCATCTAAAGCTCTACAAAACACTCCATTGGGTCAAAGTTGTATGATGACTCCTTGTAGGAGTTATTGCCCTTTAATTGTCAAAATTGATGATTTTTGCCATTTTTGCCTCAAAAACTTGAAAATTATTAGAACTAGAGAAAAAGTTAGCATTGCTTAATTGTTCTGCTCTATGAGGGCTACAAAAATGACTGAAGGGTCAAGATTGTCTGATTAACTGTTTAAGAGTTATTCCCCTTGAACTGTTTTTTTTAATAGGTTTTAATTGATTTTTTAAAATCTTCTCCTCTGAAACAACTGAAAGTACTGCTTTGAAACTTTGTACACATCATCTGTCAAATGTCCTCAACCAAGTTTGCACCAACAATGACTGCAGATTAACCAACATGGCCACCATGGCTAAAAATAGGATGGGGGGGGGCGGTAAAATACAGTTTTTGGCTTATATTTAAAAAAGTGTAACAGATACAGGAAAACCGAAGAGACATGCCTTCATCTGCATCAAAAGCTCTAAGAAACACTCCATTGGGTTGAAGTTGTATGATGACTCCTTATAGGAGTTATTGTCCTTTAATTGTCAAAATTGATGATTTTTGCCATTTTTGCCTCAAAATCTTGAAAATTATTAGAACTAAAGAAAAAGTTAGCATTGCTTAATTGTTCTGCTCTATGAGGGCTACAAAAATGACTTTATGGTCAAGATTGTCTGATGAACCGTTTAGGAATTATTCTCCTTGAACATTTTTTTAATCAATTTTACTTGATTTTAAAAAATCTTCTCCTCTTAAACCAATGAAAGGACTGCTTTGAAAAATTGCACACATCATCTTTAGGATGTCCTCTACCAAAATTGTGCAAATCATGACACCTGACTACCTACATAGCTACGTTGGTTTAAAATAGAAAAAATGAAAAAAAGGGGGGGGGGGTCGAGAGAGTTTTCGACTGATAGTTAAAAAAGTATAACAGGTACAGCAAATTTGAAATGAACCTCCCTTCTCCCTATAACCATCAAAAGATCCTCCTTATAGGAGTTATTTCCCTTAAAAGGTCAAAATTAATGATTTTTGCAGAAGTGTTGGGCAATTCCTTATAGCAAAGAATAGCTGGATAAAAAAGGGTTGTTTGGTTTCAGGTTCAGGTGAGCGATACAGGCTCCTGGGAGCCTCTAGTATTAATATAGTATTTGTAATGATAAAATGTAATGTTCTTAAGTATAGAGGTATAATGTTCACATTGGCAATATCATGCCAACAAACGTATCTCCATTTTGTACTATTGTGACAATATTTCAAGTTAAGATTCAGGGCCAGGGGGAGTTATTTCATATTCTTAAATATGATATGACTGACTCCCGATATAGCCAATAATTAGCAGTGAAATAATGTTTTGTGGATTGTTTTGTTTGTTTAAATGGTGTTTAAGGCCACTTACAGCATTTTTCAGAGATCTAGTGGAATCCATTGTTATTTGGGAGAAAGCTTAAGTGCCAAGTGAAAACCCCTTACCTTTGGTAGGAAGAGTGGATAAACCAATGTTTGACATAAATGAAATTGTTGTAATTTATTGTAGCACTGATTTGCGAGATACTTTTGGGAGTTCATAGTTAAAGACAAACCACAGATAATACAATTTTTCCCGTCATGCCCGTCGAACTGTAACAATAAATCATGAAATAAAAAATTGCTGCGTCATCCAATCAAAACGCCAGAAACAAGAAAGTTGTTAAGGAAGCATCTCAACATTCTTGTTTGACGTTCTTTTTTCCGATGTTCTGATTGGATGTCAGAGATAATGGAGTCTTAAACAATGAAGAGTCTATACGTTATAGCGATGTGAAAGTTGTTGGTTTACGGAAGAAATAGTACTTTCATACGTTTTTGCGAAAGTCCGTGTGATATTTCACTCTTGATAAAATTTTTGTCTTTTGGCTTGTTCGGCTGCGCTCCACTCGCAAAAATACATACAATTTCTATCACTCTTGAAAGATCAACCAGTCTTTCCCCAAAGCGTATGAAAGAACCTATTAATCTTTTTTAGTTCTATTGCTTGTTCTCCTACGTATAGCTGACATAGCCAGATTTTTAGTTTTTTTGTTTGGATTTATAATAATTTGTGTTAGTGCCCATTTATGAAACGTGTCTGGTGTGGTAAATTATAATTCTGGTATCTTGTAAAATAATGGTAAAAACATGTTAACAAAACTGTAATATTACAGTTCCTGAGGAATGCTACCTTTGCGCCATCACTGAAACAACCCGTATTTTTGCGGATAATTATGAATTTACACGCGTTTTAACACAAAATATCAAAAGAGAGTGAAAAGAAAAGTGCTGATCGTAATTTGATAAGTTATGCTCCTTGATAAATTTGTGTAAAATTGCGAACGGTCTTGTAAGCCCTGCAATGGTTTTTTTGTTTGAATTTAAGGCTCAATGGTATTCCAAGCGAGTTAAAAGATGTATTTTGACGTTTTGTAAAAGTAATGTTCTTTAAACCACTTAAAAATGAGAAAATAAATGTTTGTTGCCGAAAAGGGATTGGAACGCTGTTTGTCTTTTCTGCATTATCTGCCGCTGTTGGGGTATCAAAGTAGTCAGCGATTGGCTAAGGTACATATTTGTTTTACAAATAAATCAAATCTAAGCTGTTTTTAATATATACGTTTTGAAGATTACTTCGACAGGTTACAGGAAAATTGGGAAAATGTCTTGCAAGTTTGCTAAACAATTGAAAACTGAGCACACTAACAAAGTTGGGATTGGAGAAAACAGCAAGATTCAGGATGAATGAATTCCGACGTTGATGTTAAGTATCTAAGATCAAGCGTACAGTAACATCTTGAGTAATCTAAATCTTTCAATGAAATTAAAACAAAATACTTTAAAAGAGTGCAGGTAAGGCCCCTGCCGGTTGAGGCACCGTTAAGGAGTACTTGTTAGAACGGTTTATCTTGGATCCAGAGGCAGTAAAGAGAATTAGGCTTACAAAGCAGAAAACTGAGTCGTGTGAGCAAAGAAGGAGTCGGAGCGAATACGGTTTAAATGTAGAAATGGATACAAGACAACCATCTTTCTTACAGGATGGTGCCTGGAGACCGTACGTTACTGCTACTCATTGTACCCTACTTTTAGAATAATTTGCCGATCGAATCCATGCCAACTGACAGGTGCTTTAGATGTAGCACACCAGACCACTGTAGACACAAAGACCGTAAAACTTACAAAACAACAGCACAGGGCACGGAAAGTCTTACTGGTTTACATCGATATTACTTGGGCAATGACGTTACGCATGAAATTGGTGATACCTAACGTTACAGAAAATTGTCGTCAAAATGCCAGTTTGCGACGACGTTTTTGTCGCTTGATGTGTGTTCGGGATTTTTTTTTATTGTTTTGTTGTTTTTGTTTTTGTGTTTTTGTTTGTTTGTTTGTTTTTTTTTTAATTTATTGCTTTTTTTGTATTCTAACATTTTTTTTAATTTAGAGCGCTTTTGGCGAGTCTTGGTCTCTAATTTAAATTCGTGGAAGTTTTTTTTCTTTTCTTTTAGAAACCATTTTCGGAATTTGAGCGCCTTTGATGAGTCATCTTCGATTCATAATCGTGAAATTTTAAAGTTGTTTATTTTTTCAGTGTGTGTGTGTGTGTGTGCATTTTTTTAGAGGGGAATGGGATTTGCTTCATTTATAAAAAAAAGAAAAAAGAATGATACACAAGTTTTAAAAATTAATTTCATTTAAACATTCTAAAACATTAAGATGCATTTCCTCTGTGATGCTTATTACATTGTTTGAAGCTAATTCAGAACAAATGTAAATAATTGAAGCAGCGGGCACGATCGCTTTTCTTTTAAGTAAGCGGTATTTAAATTGTGTGTTTGACTTTTCATAGTATAATCCACGAAAAACTTGTGTTCCTGCAGAGAATGAAGCGCCCCAACTATCTGTCGTATCAACTTGTAGAATTTCCAAACCTTTTTCTACTCTTAGTAAATAGTATTCCTCATTTGCATCGTCGGTGAACAGCGCAACCACTTGGCCAGCCGATACTAATTCTTGCAAAGAATTTTGTTCATTTTCTTCGTCTTCGTGTTGTTCGTTAATGTTCTCTTCACTCATTTTCCATTCCGTATAACCACCGGTTTTTTTTTACGTTGCAGCACTGGTCATACATATGATAATTGCAGTTCAAGCAATAACAAGACAGTTCACTCATTGTTATTAAACCTCTGTTTGTCTGTCGGCCTGACCTTACTTGGTGAACTGATCGAATACTTGGGACCGGCTTAAAAGACAAGTTATCGTTTCGCGGTATTGTTTCTGCATATTTAAATATTCTTCTTTTGCAGAATGATCTAGGTTCCGTAAGGTTTGCGCTAGCAAAATCATAAAGATCTTTTGCTGATCTAATTTGAGCCTGTCCTCGTAAGATTGCATTATCGGCCTGTCTTTTTATAATCCCCCCGGCAGCATCTTGTGGCCCTGCAATTAAAACACAATAAGGGTATTAGTATGGAAAAGTATAATATACAGAAGCTATATAAAAGTTCTTTATTATACTTCATGCAAAAATGCACGGTAGTTTTAATGGCTACAAGGCTATGTTAATTCAGTTGATTTTTATTAGCCCTCAATCATCAGCATGTGTTTTCGCAATGGGTGTTCAAAATGCAAAAATTAACACCTGATCCGGAATTCGCGACTGTCACCGAATTGTTCCGGATAAGCTCAGAAGCAGCATTTATTGTCAAGAATTAATTTAACAACCAATATATTGGTAAAAGATTTATCAATTTTATTATTTATAAAAAAAAAATCCAAGCATAATAAAAATCATTCCGCCCTTTTTGATTGGGGTATTATGAAGATTATCCTCGAAAAAATTTAGCACCCTCGACCACGTCTCGGGTGCATATTTTTTCTCTCTTGTGATAATCTACAATATACACCTTTATCTTAGGGCAGTATGTTTTTGATTTTAATTCAAACCATAAAACCAAAACAATAATATACTAGTATGAAATACGTGTTCAAATTTACAGAAAATAAATGAATAATAAATAACTACAAAAATGCGATACAACTCTTTCTTTAAGTTCATTGCTTTTGTTTAAAAATGTTAGTTCAAACCAACACATACGAAGAAAATTAATTAATTCTAAATTAATAATTAATTATGATTACCTTTTGCATGTGAAGTTTCGAAGAAATTTCGTGTAAAATGTTGGGAACTAAAGTCATCAAATGCAGTACTAATGTCTCCAAAACAATGCCTGCTCTTATACTGGGCTGCGCATCCGTCAGTAAACTCGTGTATCTCATTTACTGAATATGAAATGGACTGTAGATATTCCGCTATATAGTTTCGAACTTGATGAACAAAATATTGATCGTGAACTAAATCCGGACTAATAACAAAAAACTGTTCTGTGATTATTTCCGGGAAGTCTTCCGAGCTATCAATGCCATCGTATTCTAATAGTGCATGTCTATGTATGATAGTAACATGGACCGAAACTTCAGTTTTTTGAAAATAGGCACTTTGTATCTCGGTACGCTCAGAACACCTATAGTTTTCACTAAAGTCGTGTACTAGAACACACTGCCTTTCTGGGAGATTTCTAACAAGATTCTGAAATTGTTCGTTTTGCCATGTAGCTCTATGTTGATGCAATGGAAACGTTTCAAGTAGTTTCCTTAAATATGCAAAAAGCTCACCGACTTTAGTTTCTTTTTTAACAAGCATAAGTTTCTTTATTGTCTTGTTGCCTTTCACATTTACGGTAACATTTTCAAATTTTTCCCATTTGATCAATTGCGCATCATCCGATACATTTACTTCTTCTGGCATAAATTTTAACTTCTCGACCCCACAATTCGAACAGTTTCTCTTAAGACATTCTAAGTTATGGAAACCATCATCTTTTTCACATAACGTATCACTGACAATATCCGAAATGGAATCATATACAGGAAGACGATTTGATTGTGTCGAAAAATCATTTTCTCTTAAAAGTTTTCTCCGGAATTCCATGCAAGATTTGAACACGGTTTTAAATTCAACATGATATTTACAACAGCACGTTTGTCTATCTTTTTGTCGAACTGAGCGAACGAAATATGGTTTACATTTTTCAAACATTCTTTGTGAGACTTGAATAGATGGATTGTCTCTGATAAAGTCTAAATAAACATCAGTCTGCGTTTTCTCCAGAATGTGAGTCATATGGCTTGAATACGTTTTGGGACCGATGCGGACTCTTTATATGTCTGCTTTGTTGCCAGTGGGTCTAGATATTCCAGGTTTAAGCCAGAACTCGTACATGATTTTCTTTGTCTCTGGTTTAAGGGCATCAGATCTGGTTTTCCTAGTGGTGTAAATCCAGCACGATTTTTCAGATTTAAGTATACTTGTCCTTATAGCATGACCGCGACTTACTCTTCTGACAGGTAATCCTAGTTTTCTTGCGAGTTTTTTTCTACATTTATTGTCTCTGATCTTTTCACCGCTTACTGATGATATTATAAGGTTCATAGTTTTTAAAGAATCGCCCGATCTTTTGTTTTTACAATTATCTATGACTGTTTTTATATCTTCCGTCAGTGCTTTTGCTGTTTTGTGTTCTTCTATTTCCTCTGGCGATGAAATAAGTTCAGAAGATTGTAGTTTTCTGACAGTCGGTGAGTTAGAATTTTGCAGATACGCGAACATAGTAGTCACTCGTTTTGATGGACTTGCGGGTAGAGCCAATTTTAATTTCTTTAAAGCCCGGTGCTTTTCTGTTCTATTTTCAAAAGTATTTTCCATACTAAAATCATCATTCCTACGGTGGTTATCGGCATCGTTTTCGCGTTTTCTTTTTCTATATTTACGTTTCCTCTCTGCTTCTTTTTCTCGTCGCTCTTGTTCTTTCTTTACTTTCTCCCGATGAAGCCTTTGGCGCACTGCATCACTTGAAACAGAATATTCTCTATCCTTCAGAGTTCTATTTTTGTAATACGATTTTAGCCTTTGTTCTCGACGTTTCAGAAGCTTTTGTTGTTTCAACAAGTGTAGTTTTTCTCTAGACATTTCATGTAACAGTACTGCAAAAAAAAAAAAATAAATAAAAGATACAAGTTCTAAAATATTAAAAAAAAACAAAAAAATGTGTCAAACAGACACAGTGCCCCGCCTTTATATTTGGGATGGACGGACGGACGAACGGACGAACAGACCCGAACACTATTTGTCCCTCTACTTTCGCAGGCGGGGAATAAAAAGAATATGTTCTACAATTGTTCGAACAATATTAATATTCCTAACAATGAAAATGCAAGTTAGCACTATACAACTAAATCAAACAGACTATTCTCTAATTTTATTTTCGTCTATAACTTGAAACGCAACGTCTTGAACGTTTGGAACGGTAGTTTGTGACTTTGTGACATAAGTTTGGACTTGCGTTTTTGTATGACATTTTCGCAAACCTTGACGCATTTTTAAAACTAGAGTGTCAAAATGCGCAAATCAATTTGTATTTTTATTTTTAGTTATCAGACAAAAAATTTTTCACAATCAAATAAACAATTTCTGTATTTGTTTGACGGAATCGTATCAGAAGAAGTTCTTAAAATGTATTTGTGACACATACTTGGACATAAAAAAATATGCGTCCAAAATAAACTGTTGTGAAAACCAAAGAAAAACAAAATATGGCGAAAAAGCCAAGTAATTGTACTATATATTGATACTAATATTGATTGACTTACCGGTAAACTGATCTTAGTACAAAAGGCCGAAAAATGAAATACAACGTTCCTCGTCCTACGGGACACTTTGAGCGGTTCTGTTCTCACTTCGATAGCTATGTTGTTTGTACCCGTTTTGTTTAAATATTTTGACGTCACAATGCAACGGCATCGGACGTTGCACTGCCTGAAAATGGTGACTTTTGGTGAAAAAAACACAAATTTACGGAACAATTTCCATTAGATCCGACAATATTTTGTAACGCGGGACGCATGAAAAATGGCGTTATTTTTAAATATTAGTCGATTCTACTGTTTTACACTTATAATTTAGATATAATACAACATTATATAATGAATCGGTGTATATTTTTCTTTATTTTGATATATGATTTATAGGTTTTTAGTGTACAACAATGAAAAGGTGACCTGTTTTTGTGGTTAGTAGAATGCATTTTCTTGGGTGTCACCAATTTCATGCGTAACGTCAATATGACAATTTTATTACTTATTATTTCTATTGATTAATTGAATCTCGCGTATTTCAGATTTGTTTCATATTTGGGTATAAACGGGTTTTTGAAAATAAATAATTGCATGTGGAAATTATTATCATTTTAAAATTGTTATGTCGAGTTCCAAAACCAACATACAGTCAAACAGTACCAGTTTTTTGCAGCTAGTAGTATGCCAACAACAGATTATCATGCCTAATTAATGCAAAACGAGTGTTTAGTTGCATATGATCTGGTCAAAGCTGGTCAGAAAGTTGTCTATGTTCAGAAAAGGTGGTTATTACAATTGCAGTTCTTTAATGCTGGTAGAACAGTTTAGATTTACTCATTAACTTTCAGACAAACAAAATTATTACGATGTTTTTTACTGCCTATGAAAGTTTTTTAGGCTTTCTTAATTGGTTTAACATCAGAGCTTGCGATATTCTTTTTTATTCTACTCGCATTTCAATGTGTACAGGAAAAAAACTGACATGCACATGCAAAGAACCTATAAAACCATTATACCATTGACAAATTACATGTCCAGCAAAGTAATTATATAATTACATAAAGACGTTATAAATGTAGAAGACACATTCTAAATACAACTGAAATATTGGTTGCTGGACTTTAATATAGGATTGGAACATAGTTTTCCATAGATTAATCGGTATATTAACAAGACCAACTCACAAACAAATTAAGGTCCTTTGGACTTGTATATTACATGTTATAACTTATAGTTCTATAAAATTCCATTATATATTATTTGCTTTGAAATGATAATCTCAATTCTATGATTGTTGTGTATTCTTATAGCGGGTTTGACCTGAATATTTTGTTGAATTTACGTACAAAATGTTTTATTCCATAAAAATTAACACATAACTAAGCTGAAACTTAATTCTTTAACTTCAGGGCAGGCATTCTACATTATTGCCAACAATTGCCAGATTTCCGCTCTCTTCTCAACAAAAGGACCCATGATATAGCATGATATAGCTGGACAAAAATTATGCAAATAATTGATCTTAGAAGGCATATAAACAGATCTGACTCTGGCAAAGAAGATTTTATTAACTATTGAGCTTTCATTTTGCTGTATTGCTAACACGGCTTAGTGTGGTCATTTGCGTAAACCGTCTTGATAGTGCATTTTTCGCCTGGGATAATTACGCATCCACTTGGTGGGGAAACAATACCGGAATTTATACCAATCCTGTGAAAAAAAAATTATAATCATTCTTCTAATTTGATATGTTTTGTTTACATTCAGCGGTCAGTACTTTCCAATTATTGCCAGAACTCAATGATCTTTACGGAAGCGCATTAGTGCTAAAAAATATTTATTAATTATTTATTTTTTACACTTTAATCTGTAAAATTTACACTTTAATTTGTAAATTTTACACTTTAATCTGTAAAATTTATACTTTATTTTGTAAATTTTATACTTTATTCTGTAATTTTACACTTTATTCTGTAAATTTTACACTTTTTCTGTAAATTTTATACTTTATTCTGTAAAATTTACAAAATATTCTGTAAGTTATGCATTTTCGGTAAAATGTACTCTTGTCCATTTAAAATTAACACAATCTCACTTTTATGTATACTTTTTATACATGTAGATATTGCTGATTCTGAAAAAGCCATTTCTTTCCATAACATTAGTTATAAGTAGACCTGGAAACTTTAATTATAGAATATTTCTAATTAATCCTTCAATACAGTAAGATAGTCAAATATATGACAGTGAAGAAATGGACCGGAAAAATTTGATTAAAGAATATTTCAAATTAGGCCTTAAATACAGTGAAATAGTTAAATGTTTAGAAGAATTACATGACATTACATAGGTATTCGTACGCCTAAAAGATTAACGAACAATTTAGGACTTTATCGTCGTAAGTTTAAAAGTGACATTTTAGAGATTGCATTATTTTTACTTCAACAATGTGAAAACCACTGGCAAATGAATGGGTATCGTTGGATGCACATGAAATGTCTAGATAGGGGATTGGTTGTGGACCAAAAGCCGGTTCGCTATTTGTTGCAAATTATTGATCCTGAAGGTATTGAATACTGGAAAAAAAGAAGACTCAGAAGAACATATTCCATTAAAGGTCCAAATTCGGTTTGGCACATTGAGGGTATGATAAACTTTCACGGTATGGAATAAAAATTCCCATCTGTATACATGTAGATGGGTTCTCTCGAAAAACCATAGGGTTAAATGCTGGTGTATCAAATAAAAACCCAAAGTGTAAAATTTACAGATAAAAGTGTAAATTTTACAGAATAAAGTATAAATTTTAAAGATTAAAGTGTAAAATTTACAGATTAAAGTGTAAATTTTACAGATTAAAGTGTAAAATTTACAGATTAAAGTGTAAATTTTACAGAATAAGCTTCCGTTGATCTTCGATTAAGTCAAAGTTAAAAGTAATATTAATATATCAGTTTAATACACGTTAAGGAATTGACATACAACAATATTGCATATTAAATAGATTATAATAATTACCCACAGATTTGCAGAGTACCATCCGCTAAACACAATTTTTGTAGTCTGTTAATTTGCTATTCAGTGGTAACACATGATTCAGATATTGGCAGTTTTTGATTTCTGGTGTAAAAATATAAATAAAAATACAGAAAATATAGGTTTATGAATAGATTAACTACAATTACGTATAAATCTATGAAATCTGTTGTATTAACAATCTACCAAGTCTCAACAAAGACTATATTACGACCTCGCGTTTATCCGGCTTCTCATCATCAAGACTATAAAGACTATTACAGCCGGTGCTAGAAAAAATGACACTGCATTGTAACATTATTGAGTAATACACGATTTCCTATTTCTCTCTGCTATTTTGACGTTTCAGAATTCACGAAGAAATCACTGTAGGAACAAATTCGAATTTTCTGTGCTTGGGAGGGTTTAACACTGTACGTTGAGTTGCCTTGCACTGGAGAGCTCTTGGTCCGATTCAGAACCGAGATTTTTTGGCATTTTCTAACTCGTTCAATGCTTAAATATTTTTGAATTTGAAGTTGTAAATCAGTCGCATAAGGTATATATTATATTAGAGCAAGATTCAAAATTACGAGTTGTACGTTGGACTTTGTTAACATTCAATTTATCACAATACATGGCTGTCTAAGCAACTACGTTTTTCCCCCCCCCCCCACCACCTTCTTATCGATAAGAAAATCGTAAGTCGTTAATACATAAATATACATAACGCCATGATCTGGAGGTCCCAACCCCATGCAGTTGGATTCGGTAGGGTATGGGCAGCAGAAGAAGACAAGAAAGACCGTAAGGTAAAAACACATTACCTCCATGTCGATACAAACATGTATAATGAAGATTATTTAGAGTGAAAGATGGTGTACTTATGAAGAATTGTTTACGAAAAAAAATTCGTATATAACATGTAAAATGCATTAAAGTTGTCGTAATCGACACCCTGAGGTTTTGATACCGGATACATAAACGTCTTTTTGTACTAGTAAATATCGTCATTACCTCTATTGATGTAATTTTATGAATTCATTGGTTAATTTCAACATAAGAAAAAGAAAGATTCCAAATAAAACTGTAAACTTTCAGTTTAGAATTGATTAGCGGTTTAATTATGAAAGACGCCAACCATAACCAAGTATTTTTTAAATTGTGACAAGATGTATAGATGCTTTTTTTGTATCAATGGTGTTTAACTTTGAAGTTAGCCGAGTACACCGGAGAAAACTCCCGATCTTCGGTAGAACTGGCAATCTTTGTCAGATTGGAGTAGAGTACACCCTACCCACAGTGAAACACGAACCCGCAAGACGTTTCTTGTTAAACCAACGGCTTCATGTCACCTGATAAAAATCCCAATTTAAATACAATTTTAGTATGCGGGGCTTAGCTATGGCATAATCAACCAACTTTGAAGTTATTCCCATAGCACCCAGAAAAAAACGGTCATACTAAACGCAGAGAAGTGCAGAGAAGTGAAGAGAAGTAATTTAAAAAATGGTTTATTTGATTAAATAAAGGTTTATTTTATATATACACTCCAAATGGTGGATAGTGTATACAAGCTAGAGGTTTTCAAATTTATCACAGAGGACAGATGATCTAACAAACCCAAGAAGAATTGTACCTAATTGTCAATGCTGTGGTTATTTTAACTGACTGAAAACTAATAGCATTCAATCAGAGGGAGGGGCCTCGGTGGCCGAGTGGTCAAGGTAGTTCGTCTACTGTTGATCACGTGGTCTGTCAACACTGAGATTGCGGGTTCGATTCTCACTGCAGGCAGGGTGTACTGGACTATCTTAATTGACAAGGATTGCCAGTTTTCCTACCGCAGGTCGGGGGTTTTCTCCAGGTACTACGGCTTCCTCCCCAATAAAAACTGGACGCCATGATATAGCTGAAAAATTGCTAAAAGTGGCATTAAACACCATCAAACAAACAAACAATCAATCAGAGGGAAGGGAGTTCACTTCCCTGACCGTTTTCTACACTTCATTACTTATATCCAGTTTCGAATCCCCACTAGCTTAATTCTAAACAAACCTGTTAATAATCAGTCCATTAAGGCAAAATTTTAAATAACCAAAAATAGATATGGCACTTCATTTTAATATATAATTTACTTTACATCACAACAACCATGACCTTGCATGGCATTCTATACAAGATTGTTTCCAAGAAAATTTCTGGCATAAATATTAAATACATCACATGTGAGCAACATTCCATTACCTAATATCACCTATACTTTCATGTTGGCATCTATCTAAGCCATGTCCTCAACAATACATGGTCACATGGCTTACTGAAAACTACCTACTTTGGGTTTATTTATATGTAAAAGAAATATCTATATAGTAAATATGTAATCTAAAACTAAATTTCTTAAAAGAGACCTTTCTCATTTACATGCAATTATTTTTTCATGTATAAAATAACATTGAAATATTTGTACCATGTACATTTCATCATGCAGCTTAGTTACTAAACATTTGTTGTTTGTACTTGAATACGTCATCATGTGACCAAATTCTATGTGACAAATTACTACATGAGAATCCATTTTAAAAACTAATACAGGTGATACCAGGTTATGTAATTTGCTGTCAAACATTTGACAGTTTCCTTGAAATCTTTGTCAATAAATATTAAATACATCATATGGCAGCACCACACTGCATGTTAAGCATCATAATACATTAAAACATTATATATATTTCTACTCTCTTGTATTTGTTTTAGTCCCAGTAACAAAAGACAAATCTGCCAATTAAATTGCTTGTACTAATTAGATTTGAAATTATTCAGTTATTTCTTCCTGGTTGTGATATTAAGCCCATGTTGCCACATGGTGTATGATGTATACTACTACATAAAGAAACAAATGGAATAAATATATTTCAACCAGATACAAGTTTCATTCTGACCCATTGATAAAAGGCCAAATATTAAGGCGAGGGCCTAAAAATCACGTGCAGACAGGGAACCAGATTATCAGGAAATTATCTAAAATTAAATGTCTAACTTTTGTATCTAATAAGTACAGAAAATGTAATTGGCAAATCAAGTGTTAATTAAAAAAAACTCTTAATTACATTATATTTCACCATGTCACTTTCAAAAGAGTCAAGCATTTTCTGATCTATAAGATGGGTTGGGCAGACTATAATTCCTGTAAATCTTGTCACTGTCCAATTACTTTTGTTATATATCCAAGACCTTTTTATTAATATAGTATTTGTAATGATAAAATGTAATGTTCTTAAGTATAGAGGTATAATGTTCACATTGGCAGTATCATGTCAACAAACGTACCTCCGTTTTAGACTATTGTGACAATATTTCAAGTTAAGATTCAGGGCCATGGGGAGTTATTTCATATTCTTAAATATGATATGACTGACTCCCGATATAGCCAAGAATTAGCAGTGAAATAATGTTTTGTGGATTGTTTTGTTTGTTTAAATGGTGTTTAAGGCCACTTACAGCATTTTTCAGAGATATCGTGGAATGCATTTGTTATTTGGGAGAAAGCTTAAGTGCCAAGTGAAAACCCTTGACCTTTGGTAGGAAGAGTGGATGAACCAATGCTTAACATAAATGAAATTGTAATTTTTTGTAGCACTGTACTGCGAGACACTATTGGGAGTTCATAGTTACAGACAAACCACAAACTAGAGTAAAAAAACCTGTGAGCAATGCTCACCATTGATACCCCCCGCTTCACAATTACTTTGAAAATTCAGGTGTTCTTAATTATGAAATTGAAACTTTATCTAGTTAAACATGAAGGCGAAATTGCAGATAATACATGTAACCCTACCCAATCCCCCAAAGAATGGCATACCCTATGTCAATGACAAAGTCCATGTTTTTCTATGGGAAACCTCCAATAATATTCTGATCAAAATGTTTAATATCCAATGCACAACAGCAATATGTGACCAAGATTCTGTGTAAGTTTCAACAAATTCCATTCAGTGGTGTAGGAGGAGTTGCAAATAAAAGATGGGTATCCCGTTATGTCCATTACAAACTCCATGTTTTTCTATGGGAAACCCCAAATATCATTTCGATCAAAATGTTAAATATCTCCTGCACAATGGCACTATATGACATGGATTCTGTGTAAGTTTCATCAAATTCCATTCAGTGGTGTAGGAGGAGTTGCACATAAGAGATGGGTATCCCCTTATGTCAATGACAGTCCATGTTTTTCTATGGGAAACCCCAAATATCATTCCGATCAAAATGTTAATATCTCCTGCACAATGGCACTATGTGACATGGATTCTGTGTAAGTTTCAACAAATTCCATTCAGCGGTGTAGGAATGAGTTGCACATAAGAGATGGGTATCCCTTATGTCCATGACAAAGTCCATGTTTTTCTATTTTGAAACCCCAAATATCATTCCAATCGAAATGTTATATATCTAGTGCACAATGGCACTATGTGACAAGGATTCTGTGTAAGTTTCAACAAATTCCATTCAGTGGTGTAGCAGGAGTTGCACATAAGAGATGAGGACCCCCTTAGGTCAATGACAATGTCCATGTTTTTCTATGGCAAACCCCAAATATTAATCCGATCAAAATGTTAAATATCTCCTGCACAATGCACTATGAGACAAAGATTCTGTGTAAGTTTCATCAAATTCCTTTCAGTGGTGTAGGAGGAGTTGCAAATAATAGAAAGTGTAACGGACGGACGGACACCATGAACACTATATACCCCCCGCTTTTCGGGGGGTATAATAATACAATTTTCCCCATTGAACTGTAACAATAAATCATGAAATAAAAGCATCCTCCAAATACATGTAGTACCTTTTTCAGAAAACACTAAAATCAATACCAAAGACATTAAATGAATCCACATTATATGGTCAACAGCTTAGATAATGGAAACAAAGCTTTAACACTACAGTACACAGCTACCAATAAAAACAGACATGCTATTGTATTTTACAAAATCTAGCAGATAGTTTCAAAACTCAATTCATTTTTTACCCGAACTAAATTTTCAAACATAGATTTAAATGTGCTATATAAAAATACATTTGAAAAAGCACCTTTTTAAATTTCAAGGCAATAGACAGACATTTAAGCTTCTGGTCCCATTCTCAAGTATAAACCATTAGTGACAAAGAAGCATGGAAACACAAAATAGCATGACTTTACATAACTTAAAGATATCTTGAATAAAGTTCAAGCACCAGATAGGGTATGACTAAGAAATTTTCAAAATGGAAAATGCAATATTAACTTTGAAAATGCTTTACCTAAATATAGAACACTATTATTTTCTATATTAATAACAAATATATTTTGTAGAGGAGAAAAGATTTCTTTGTTTAATTTACTATTTCTAAAGAAAGAAATTTCTTATAAATATATGTGGTCTGAATTTAATATATTTTCTTGATGACCAAAACCAATACCTAAGTGTTGCACATTCAGAATTATTCTTTTTTAAATTACTGAAAAAATATTTTGTAATTAAATGCACAATTTAAACAAGAACATGCAAACCGAAGAAACTGCAAAAAGATGAGGAATGTGAGAAGTATGTTATGTAATGCCACAGAAATAAACACCAAAAATTCCTGACACTTTTCTGCAAATTTCTATATTTTCTTGTACTAAACAATTTTCTTCATGCTTTTCAATAAGAAAACAAGTTCCAAATTTTGTAGTGAGCATACCATCTACAGTAAAAACTTAAAAATTCTAATTCATTAAGTTTCAATTCCTGATTCTTTCGAAACAACAGAAGCGCCATCTAGATCTCTGAAACTGTCATCACCTATATCTGAATGAGATTCAGTCGATGGATTTAATGTGCAATGAGATGGAACACTCGGAGTTTTACATAAGATTGGTTTAGACACTGTTTCCATGACTACAGGGTCAGATTCTGTACGACATCTTTCTGTAAACTCTTCCTGGAGACTTTGGCTAATAGGTAAAAATGAAGCTGCAACTGCATTGTCACAACCTACAATATACAATGCACAGAATGAACATCACATAACGAATACACATATTTAATACAGAACCACATTTTGGGTTCTTTGGACATGTAGTTGCTGCTTTTGAGAAGTCTTGAATAATTATTAAAACTAGAGTAAAAAAACCTGTGAGAAATGCTCTCCATTGATACCCCCCGCTTCACAATAACTTTGAAAATTCAGGTGTTCTTAATTATGAAATTGAAACTTAATCTAGTTAAACGTGAAGGCGAAATTGCAGATAATACATGTAACCCTACCCAATCCCCCAAAGAATGGCATCCCCTATGTCAATGACAAAGTCCATGTTTTTCTATGGGAAACCTCCAATAATATTCTGATCAAAATGTTTAATATCCAATGAACAATGGCAATATGTGACCAAGATTCTGTGTAAGTTTCAACAAATTCCATTCAGTGGTGTAGGAGGAGTTGCAAATAAAAGATGGGTATCCCATTATGTCCATTACAAACTCCAT